>JANSTU010049716.1:0-22191 GCA_027564075.1 Bolitophila hybrida | reverse complement strand
TGTGTGTGTGTGTGTGTGACCATGTGCTTTCAAGTGGGTTTGTTTACGTACGAACGCACGCACGTTACGATTTAACGTCAATTTAACCCCGGCCACAGTCCGGCTATAAATGCTTACACATCAAAAAAAAAAATCCTTCTTGCTCCTACTTTCCTTAAGAATAATCGTATTTAGTTAATCTTTATTTTAAATTACCTATATCGAAGCACCCGCTAGCACAACTGTACTGATTTTTTGAATTGCAAAGTTAGGTCAAACTTAAAAGCGCCTTTGCTTTTAGAGGGCTGCGTCCCATACAGTGCAATTCAGCGAACAGAGAAAAATAAAATGCAAGATGCCTATGAAAATTATCATTGGTGAAGAAATTAAATATTTTAATACATTCTCGATTGTATTGTGTAGATTTGTTTATTATTCATATATATTCATTCTTGCTTCTAGCACCTTTTTTAATTAAATTGGGCATGTTTATATACAGATAAATATTTCACGCCTATCTGCCTACAGCTGAAACTCATTGTTCGTGAAAAAATGATTCCAATCTTATACGTGCACCTTTAAAATTGATCGGCTTCTTTACTAAAGTTCAAACGGTTACAATAATTTTCTAGTTTAATTCATTTCATCTTCCATATCTAATACAATCCCACTCCAATATTTCAGTTCAAACGGGAATACAAGCATTTGAAACGCCAAAGGCGTAACTGTCAACTGTTTACAAACGGAAAACTGTAATGTTTTTTCCTTGAAAAATCAATTGGCTGAAATTCTTTCGAACTATTTCAAAATGTGCAATGAAAACGCAATATTTGTTAACTTAACATTTTAATAAACACTATTCCAATATACATCTGCTTTATACAAGTGCAGAAGATTTGAAATTTATGTTAGGAATTGAGATCGTTTACATTGTTTTCATTCTAATGTCAATAAATCTTCTGTCCGTTGTTGCGTAAACAGAATTTTAGTATAACTACATAAGGATTAAGGACTTTTGCAAAGTGTTTGTTCTCAACATTTGGAATAGTTCACAGATTAACTATGGGTTCGAAATATCTGAAGAAATGTACGGAATAGGCAGAATTATAACTATATATTATTTTCCAGACACTGAGACAGACAACAAAACAGTTTTAGATCTGTCCAAGCAATGCTTGAAAAAGGTTCCAAAGCAGGACGATGCTCAGAATGTTAAGGTTCTAATTTTGGATGAGAATGAACTGCAAAAAATCGACAACATCGATTCATATTTACGCATTGAGAAGGTCTGTCGTTCAGTTTATTGATCTCAGAGAACGACCTATAAATAACTAAAACATTTATATTTATTCCAGTTATCTCTATGCAAAAACCAATTGCTGCGTATGTACGGTGTGTGTCGTTTGCATTGTCTGCAGGAATTACATCTTGCTTATAACGGTATTCTAACAATTGAAGGACTCAAAGAGCTTGGTCAGCTCACGCATTTAAATCTTGAAGGCAATAACATTAAAGCGATTGAGCATTTAAATACTAACATTAAACTAGAGTATCTGAATTTGTCAGAGAATAGTGTCGGAAACATTTCAGATATATCCTATTTAAAGTGTTTAAAAGTAAGAATAGAATAGTATAATTATTATATTACATATTTTAGTACAGTTCATGCTGTAGATTATATCATATGTAGTCTCCATGTTTGTAATATTAGAATCAATATTCTGCATTTATAATTCTTAATGTGCTTAGAAATATATTTGATTAATCTTAGAAGCTAGATAGATTCAATATTTTGTACGGTCTCTTCTATAATAGTTTCAATTTAATTGCAGGAACTTTATTTAAATGGTAACCGATTGACACATCTCCGACAGTGTGAAAAGTATCTGCCCGTATCACTGGACACGCTAAACCTGGCCAAAAACGGAATAACAGATTTAAATGAGATCTGCTCGCTCAGCCATCTAGTGAACTTACGTAGTATATTCGTGGCAGACAATCCGTGTGTGCAATTAATTGGAAATGTCGTGTTCGTCAACTATATACTTTAAATTGCTCATTGCTTGTTATAAAAAAACCTTTTTTTATATTTCAGTGGCTTCGATTATCGACCGTTCGTTTTGAACTGGTGCATGAGCGTTAAATTGATTGACGGTTTTGTCGTCAATCCTATTGAAAGCCTTAAAGCAGAATGGTTGTACAGTCAAGGGCGCGGTCGTCAGTTTCGCGTTGGCGAGCAAGCGGCTTTAGTTCGTTACCTAAGTTCAGTTTGTTCTCTATCCGGAGAGGTACTCGAAGATGAAAACGAACGTAAACTTCGTTTAATTCTCAGCAAAGCTCAGCAGCATCAACGCCAACTGCAAGAAGAAATTTCCGGTAGTTTCAATCAAATCCATCGCCTTAAAACAACTTAATTTAATTTAATATTTACAGAGAATATAAATACTTCCGGAAGCAATTCGCCGTCTTCAACACGACGAAAGGGACAATCAAGTCGGATTCAGTCGCCCAGATGTAAGTATCGTATACTTTATACATATACATAACTATTTATTACTCTGGTAACCTATTTTTCTTACTCTAATTGAATTACGCCTTTTTAAGCGACTAATAAATAATCCGTATAATGTGCATCATTCAACATTTTACATTCACGAAAAATGGACATACTTGTACAAACAAATATATTTACAGTCTCGCGACTCGGTCGTCAAGGTTCTCCGGACTCGATGTCGAGTAGCTATCATGGAAATACGTCTGCCTGCTCGCTGACATCCCAACAAACGGATGGAAATGGCAGTAATCTTATACAAATGACTACATCTCTAATTGCCAACATAAAGAGTGAAAATGTGATGGTACAAAGTTTAGATCCGAGTGTTTTATGTGGAAAGAACAGTGCAGCTACATCACTACATGATATTACTGTGCGAAGTGCTAACATGGTTGCTAATAATCAGTTAAATGGTAAGATAACATTGATCCTTCGATAACAACTTGATTTTATTGAATAATTTCTAAGATAATCGTCAAAGTTGTCCACTGGCGGCAGCCTCGAAAATGGTACCTGTGCCGGAGTCTCTAATGAGTCCGGACTGTGCTCCAATAAGCAGTGTAACTCAAAGGTCAAATATAATGCAGACCTCGGTTTATAATCCTCTACCAGTTGTTAAAACTAATAAACCCAAAGGTAACTCGAAAATTCATTTATGATTATGTTATCATCTCACATATTCCATAGACAACAAGGTCTGCTCACCTAAAGTGAGTCGTCATACAATGTCTAGACGACCAGAAAAATCACCAAATCCGTCTCGAAAAACTACACAAAACCTGGTGACGGCATTGCGTATTAACAATTCCCACGAGATACCATCGAAGTCAAAACCAATGTCAGCTATGTTGAATAGTTCGATGTCTTCAAGCGGAGTTTACGCAACACCGCCGGATGGTTCGAGTGCGGCAGTTAGTAGCGACGAAGACAGTGATCATGTCAATGTTGATAAACTGAAAACCATTCGAAATAAGGCTGCACAACGGTGGGTTAACATTATTAGAAAGATGTTATATTAAATTCTATTTTCGTTCGCAGATCTCAGCGAAAGAACAGCGCTGGCAATAGTATTGCTACGAATAAGACAATTGAAAATTCAGCCATTCTCATTCAAAAACTGTGGCGTGGTCACCAGGCCAGACAGAGAGTCAAAGACATTGCGGTAGTGTTGCACAAAAGACGTACTCAGGATTATATAGAGTAAAATGCATTTTATCATAATTATCTTGAGCATATTATTTAACGGAATTTTATATCTATGTAGAAAACTGTCACAGGACATGGAGACCACCAAAGTTGCTCTGGAAAACGAAAGAAAAATACAACAGCTACAAATGCAGGCAATAAATGCACTTTGGAAGAAGGTATCTACAATGCAAACGGCTACAACAAACACTGCCTCTCATGTTGCGGCCGCTTTGACTATGGGTGACAATCACTCCACAGCTGTTGTTCAAGATTTGGCTAAAACCTGTTCGGTACTCACGAATCAGGTACTTTTGTTTTCATATCATAAACGAGATTTTATTAAAAAAATGTTTTATTTGTTTAGGTTCAGCAGCTACAAGGATCAATGCAGGACATCATACAGTGTATGACAATGTTCTGTGGTCTACCACAGGTAAATCATGTACAGCATCGTGATTTCGGCGATAGTTGTAGTACACAAACCGAGATTATTGCTGTGCACACACCTCAGGTTGACAATCCACCGTTTCCTTTTCACAATAAACTAACCCGTCCGTCCACTCTTCCTTTGGACTCCAACGAAACATCTCCGCTGCCTCACGAATTCAACGATCTAACTGAAAATATAAGTGAACACAATGTCAGCACAGGTTGCGGACCAGATAAAGAAATGTTTCATGGTGAAAACATCGAAAACAACAAAGATCTTATTTGCGCCTCCAAAGATGAGTAAAATTATATACAGCAAAGCACCTCTTGAAAGGTTGTGTGTAGAAATTTAAAAGAAAAAAATATTTAAAAACATCTACTTTGAACTGCGACTCATTACATCGTACAATACCACCTGTAAAATTCTTTGAAAATGTCAAACATTTTTCATTTAAAGGCATACACTATTTTGGTTTCTGCTTTGCGCTGCTCTGCTTACGATTCGGGATACTCTTCAAAAGACAAATCCTTTGAAATACTCGTTAAAATAAACATTCATTTTTAGCAAATTCTCGTTCCATATAAATTAAATATTTAGTATTATATAAAAATTATAAATTGTGATATTATTTATTATCCTCAATCAAATAAAAGCATTGTTTTCGGACTGAGTAACCGTTTGCATACGGCCTCTAAACCGATCAACGTTTGCAAATATACATCTTTCAAACCAAATCACAAAAGCCTTAAACGCTTTGAATGTAATCTTCGAAAAATAAATTCCATACCCTCCGATATAATATTGCTAGATATATATATTTATGTGTACTCTACAGTTAATTAATCGTTTTCTTCATTTATTTTAAATGTTATGTATGTAAGAAACCAGAAAAGCTATACATTGTACAATTACAAACAAAAAAAAGCTATAAATACATAGTTTTACACATTATATTTATTTATTTTAGTCTAGAACACAAACACCCACACTCATTTTTATTAATATATTATTATAAAAAACAGATAGTATGTGTATGTATGTGTACATAATAATAAATTAAAATTATTTAAACTTTTAAAGCTATATCGATTTTTTTAATGAATAATAATTCAATCGTGTTGTAGAGCTTAAGTAAACAAGTCTATTTGATTACTCTCGAATAAGTGTTTGACGTAAAAACTCATACTAACAATTCGACATAACAAACAATTTCGCTACATAGATGGCAAGTATGGCATCTGTATTCCATACTGGAAAATGCCAAAGATTTTCCGGAAACAAATAAACGACGAAAATATGCAAATCTCAGGCCTCCCATGCAAAATAAACTATAAAAAGGATTTTTTATTAACCCTTTGATACGTTTTGTACACAATTGTGTACATCACTTTATATTTGAATTTAGCGCTTTTTCTTAAAAATTTAATTTGCAGGTAGCAGTGTTATCTTATATGTTTAATTAATAAAATATTTGCAAATGTCAGTTTTCGGTTAATCAAGTTTAGTGGATGTGCTGTGAAATTATTTAGTCGATAAGTGTTTTCTAAATTATATATAACTTTATCCAGAAACTTTTTTTAGATATCGGAATTGTGTTTTTTATAGTTATAGTTGAAACTGCCACAAGTTCGAATGTAGTGGAGCAAATATTTAAATATACTTTCTATCGCGTCAGTGATGTCATGCGACCGATTTCTGCAACTTCGAAGCAATTGTCATCTTGTCGACTGCATGGAAATTCCTGCCGATTGCAAAGACAAATTTTATAAGACTCGACCTCTAATAAACGCCGTGCTAAGCTATTGCCGCGAAGTTCCTATGGAAGAAACGCCTCTTACTGGTACATGAAAGATAAGCCTAATCCGTTGGGAATCAAGATTTTTTACTTGTGTGGAAAGAGTGGATTTCCATATGACTTCTTTATTTATCAAGGCACCAACACTGAGCTATGTAGCTTCGATTGTAGCCGTTATGGATATAGTACTGCAGCTGTCTTGCACCTGATAAAAAGAATAAATTCTTTGGGATATCAATATATTATATATATATATATTTCGACAATTATTTTGGTTCCACAATTTGTTTGAAATACTGAAACAACGAGGTATAAATGCTGCCGGAACTGTACGTATAAATCGTTTCAACAATCATTAACTTTTAACGGATTCGCTTTTAAAAAAATGGATGGAAATGGAAATATCGTAATAGTGAAATGACAAGATAATAAATCTGTACATCTTGCTTCAAACTTTGTGGGATTGGAACCTGAAGCAGAAGTTCGTAGATTCGACTAAAAATCTAAACAGTACGTGATAATCAAGCAACCTGCCATTGTAAAAATGTATAATAATGGAATGGACCCTTCATATGTCATTTTATTTATGTAGAAGCTTGTGCTAGTTGGATTCAGTATCGCGAAAAAAATTAAAAAATTGGATACCTTCTAAAGACATTATGCAACTACTGGAATTCAAGCAAAAAAAAAATCTGACGGAGATTACTTAGACCACTCGAAGTCGAGGACGACCACACTATCTAATACTGATGAGTATGCCGATGAAAACGATGAAATTTACCAGAGGAGAACTGCGTCCTATAAAAGACGTGAGATACGATGGAATGAAGCACTATCCATCACACAGCAACGATAAAGAAGCTACATGATGCAAAAATAATGACTGTAAAGGACGATCGCGTGTAATGTGTACAAAATGTAATGTTCATTTGTGCCTTACTAAAGAACGAATCTTTTTCATTGAATTTCACACACGTGCCTAAATTGTATTATATTGTGATACACAATAAGTCTGATGTTATAATAAGCAAATGTATATATCTCTCTCATATTGTATTACAAGTCTGATTAGACTTCTAAGAGCCTAAATAAATGTACGACTGATTATGGAATTTATATTTGTTAGGTATATATATGTCACATTTTACTTTACTTAGTATGTGTAAAATGTTAAATGTTAGTAAAATGTATTATATTTAGAATCAATGAATTAGAAAAAAATGTTTTAAAAATAGCCTATTTTTACACTATTTTAGTATGGATGTACACAATGTACATTATCCCACAGGAAAGCGGAATTGAAGGAGCGGTAAGAAAAAGATGAGACATTGTTTATTTGGCTATTTAATTTCATAAAAACAAGTCAAATATATTTATATGACCATAATAATAAAAAACTACTCAAAGGGTTTTTTAATAAACAGTGAAAGAAAACAATAAAAAAAAATCTTTTTTTTTTTAATTTCTGCAATACCATTTCGATGAATAAACCATAATTTTATTGCTATTTTTAATACATCTAAATTGATGCTAGGCTCTAATTTAGAAATTAAAATAGTGTTGCTTCCGTTCCATAATTTAATGAATGACTAACTTTATTAAGTGTCAGTTATGGACTACTCTCATGTCGATTTAGATAATAAGTTTCTATTTCTGACACAAGGACAAGGGAATATAATTTAAAATCTAATCTTCTAGCAGGATAGGATGTAAACTGCAAGTTCCAATATTTAAAATTCAATTCAATAATTGTACCAAGGGATCATTTTTTTGAGTTAATATCGTTTTATTTTTCAATGTACTCCCCTTTTAGGTCGATACAACGGTTCCAGTGTTATCGAACTTTTTTATATCGTCCGCATAGTAGTCGATTGAAAGTTCTTCAAAATAGGCCTCAGTTTCAGCAACAACGTCATCATTTGAATAAAACCGCTTTTTTGTGAGCCAACCTTAAGATTTAAAAACTAATAATAGTCGCTGGGTGCCAAGTCTGGCGAATACGGTGGCTGAGGCACCTGTTCCAGGCCGATTTCATGCAATTTTGCTTGTGCAACTAACGACGAATGAGCGCATTGGTTTTTCCTTCTTCAAATGTGGCCGTTTCTCAGCGATTTCAACTTTCAAACGATCCAATAATGATGAATAGTACGCGCCGGTTATGGTTTTACCTTTTTCATGAAATTCGATGAATATTATACCACATGCATCGCAAAATACGGGACTTTCAACACCATATCCTGGATCTTCTTTCGGGGCGTACATATCGTTCGGCATCATCTGTGCATATACGGTCCATACGAAACTCCTTATATTACTTTTTATCATTCCAATCGGATTGATTGATTTGTTAAAACTGCACTGACGAAACTCCTCATCAGCGATACACAGATTACTTGGCTATCTTCGATGTATGTTCTGGATTATTGACGGATTATTGAGATCTGCCCGTGAAAGAGAACAACACGCTACGAAAGGTTATTTGTATTTCAGTTTTTGTGTGTCTGGTAACCAAAGCAGTCTACTTGGAGCTGGTTTCCGACTTCACATCGATTGCATTTATTGCTGCGTACAACGGCACGAATATTGTAGGTGGATTTGTGGAGTTGCGGAGTTGTGGAGTTGCGGAAGCACTTGCCAAAGGAAAAAGTTAGCAATAAGCTATGGCTTGTCACACTATGGAACAAAGTGGCATTTCAGCCCACCGCTCGCACTTGAACACTTACGGTTTGTCTGAATCTGGTGTGCGATCAGTGAAACATCTCCTGCGCTGCATCGTTGGTGAGTCAACCCTGACATATGAGGAATTAACTACCTTCCTTACGCAGGTCGAGTCCGTGTTGAACTCCAGGCCTTGTTACCCTCTCACAAATGACCAATAAAGGCTTCTTTTAAAAAATTAACTAATCAAAATTAACAGAATTTCAAATTTTTATTAGAAAATACAACTTTGACTTTGTTAAAACCGCAAGGAATTTAGACATTTTTTTTAAAGTAATTAAAGTAATTCAAGAAACACACTTCAAACTGAACCAAACACTCAAAGAACGGATTCTAAACGAACAAAACTTGAGCTTTTTAAACCATTACCACGGAAGTGATAAACCAATTGTTACTAAATACAAAAACTTTGATAAGGACTCCACAAATATTAGACCAAAATGAAAAGAACATAGAGCCGACAGGAAAAAAAATCAAAAACATATTAATTTAAATACACTGCTCCGAGAAGAAAATCTATCAAAACATGCCCTCTTAAAATTGTTAAAACAGCAAGCAATTTAGACATTTTTTAAAGTAACATGCTGCATTGAAAAACTGTCACGTTTTCAATCTGGATTCTGCAGACAAAGATCAAAGGCCAACTTGTCCCATAAATTGTACTTTAGCTAAAAACTGTACATTTGTTCAGAAAATATGCTTCTTTCAAAGAAAGAATAAGCCAATTATTACAGCTCGGAGTCATAAAAATACAAATTCCAATATGATTTAGATAAGTACGAATAATACGATATATGGCTTCGCTAGAAACCTACAAACTAATGTTTCACAATAAAGGCATTTAATATCATAAAAATACATAGTTAATATTGTATAGTTACAAGACATAATTCGTTAGCATAGAAAACCCGGCAAGCTGGGCACAACAACCGCAAGATATAAACACTATAATATTAATAATATTGCTACGAAATGTGTCTAAAAATAGTAGTAATAATGGTTGAATATAATGTGTGTGCATAATTTATAAATATGTATATATATATATATATATACATATAAATCTAAGTGTATGAATATAAAATTACTTTGAATCGTTTTGAGATGGGTTTAAATTTGTCGGCCAGTTTGATTTGCATTGCTCAGATGCTAATTCAAACGGAGTTTTACCATGTTTATCGACAATACTATTTAATGATGGATCTGCACTAAGCAGCAATGGCACAACTGATGTATGATCATTAGAAACAGCTCGATGAAGTGCAGTCTGACCGTCCGAATCCTGTAAACACGCTGTGGCCCCTTTTTCAAGCAGAAATTTTACGATATGCTTATGACCTGTAAACAAAGCAAGACTGTCTTTAGTAAATTAGATCTAGACAACCGTTGCAGTGTCTACCCATCATTGCGGCCCTATGCAATGGCGTCACTCCACCATTGGTTCTGGCATTAACATCTGCTCCCGCCTTTACCAAAGTCATACAGATGCCCATGTGATGTTTGCGAACAGCATAGTGTAAAGCGGTGTACCCATGATTGTCCTTTCTGTTTGTATCTCCACGATCGATTAATTCCTGCAGTCGATCTGGATCATTATAAAGAGCTTAAATTGGAAAAAAAAACTTTTAAAATGTTATCACGTTTTGAGTTGAAAATGTTACTAACCGGCTGTCCAGATTCCTCTTTCAAACTCAATCTCATCTAGTGATTGCACAGCTGTCGTCGGCATACAATTGCATACACCATCATTATGAATATGTTTATTCATTTTGTAAAGTCTGAGTTTATTTTTATAAAATTGTTTTAATTTTTTCGTACTAAATATAGTCCACAACAAATGGTTTGCAATTAAAATTTAGAAAAAACGTGAAAGAAAAAGTTGTGTGTGTGCGTAAGGATTTTCTTGTAAATAAATTGCGAAACAATAAAAAGGTGTCTCAATTTGTATCTATATTTCACGTCTCATTGTCCAGACGACCTCAGTGTCTCCAGTACTGCACACCACCTTATAGTCGAGTTGACTCAATGAATTTATAACGGCCATCGGTGGACCCTTAATGTTGACGCCGTTCACAATGGCTGTAGAACTATTTGAAAATCGCTTTGATAGTGCCAGCACCTCCTCTTTGTTTAAACCAAAAACCTGACTGTCACTTGAGTGTAGAGATCCCTTGACTGACACATATACGTACGTTCCAACTGGAGGTGGCAGCAGAGTTACCGTATTCGTCGGAATTTCCATGCCTGTACAGGGTTCTGCAATAGATTCACATTCGATAACACAACCTTTATTGTAAACACACATTATAATTCTGGTGCTAACCCATTGAGATAAATTATTTTTATGAAATAATATTAGAAACGAATATAACGAATATTCGATGTGATTGTGTGAGAGAGAGGTAAGAGTGAGAATGAAGCTTATTCGTCAAGCTTGGCGTTCAGACCGGCTAACGCTTCACGGCCAAAGTTCGAGATGTTGTCACGTTCTACGACTGACGAGGTTTCTGCTGAGAATACTCGGGGCTCGATAAACTCCTTTTTCATTGTCCACATGTACTCGTTGTAGTCCTGCTTAACGGCTGTCGATGAGGAAGCGACAACTGTGTAGCCAAGCAACTAGAACATTATATTTTGCGAATCAGATTCATAGTTAAATAATATCAGATGTGGTCAATCTTTTATTTTAAATTTTAGTGGTGCTGGTTGATTGTGTGCAGAGTTAGTAATTCTTGGATAATACAAGCATAAGCATTTTAAATTCGTTTTGAATATACAGAAGCAAATAAATTATCCAAGAAGCAATTCTTCTTTAAAAAAGAGTCCACCACCAACCTCTAATGCCGTTAATATTACACACGGGTGCTGCAGATAAACTATGGTTGACTCATCACTATATCCACCAGATGGGAATCGTGACAACTGTTCGATATCAGTAGCTGTGTAAGGTCAAAAAATTAATTGTATTAATTGTAACCATATGGCGCAATACTAAAATATAAACACCTAAGGCGGCAATTTTAATTTATTTCTAGATAGCAACAGAGTATTAATAATTAGAGAGAAAACCGAACACATGAAGACTAATTAAATTAATAGACTATTGTGTTATGCATATTATAGTAGTAATACACTAACGCTCATAAGGGCAAAAACTACAGTATTTTCTATGTTAAAGCAGTGATGGTAGAGAAAGTACAATTCATAATTTCCGTGCATATGAAACATCCAAATGTTCAATTACTTAACAAAATAAATAATTATAAAAAACAATTAACACACACACACACTAACGCGAGTCATTTGCAATACCAATACCCAATTCTCCAAAAGGATCATAAAGAACAGTATATAATCCCCAATGTTAGGTTGTATTGCAAATAATGGCCGAGTGTAAAATATATCTCGCATTTTCAGGCGGTTACCTTTAAGTCCTGACACAAGAACACGCCACGGATATTTGTGGCTATACGAAGCTAAGTTACCACGGATCAGGATGTATGGCATTGAAGATTTGTTTTATCTATATATTGTAGTAAAAACTGGAAATGACTGGTTTAAAATATTGCTCAAGGAAACACAACACAATTTGCTTATATATCATCAATGTGTAAAGAAATTAACTCGAGAGTGTTTACTTAACGCGAACGCAAATAGTTTCAGAGGCTAAATATTTAATTAATCGATTTTTTGCATGACTACATCAACGAAACTCGAAACGAAGCCAAATGTTAGTTATTTTGGGGGAAATCGACACACATAGTCCTTATGATGTTCTAAGGTGCGTGTCAGGGAAATACCACCACCAAAGTATTGAAGGTTTAGTCATACTGCTTTATTATATTACACATATAATAATAATGCGTAATGAATATAAAGAAATACATTAAACTCAGTAGTATTAAGATACTGTTAAAATTATATACATTATCGTATAATAAACATAAAATAATGTAAATGCGACTCACACTTTGTCTGGCAAGTGTGTTTTGTAGTCACTTAAAAAACATGTATCAAATGTATATACCTTTTTGTTTACCTGTAAGTTTTTTTTATTGAAGTGCATAAAATTCGAAAATAAGTTATAAAGTAAACTTCGTTCTAGGCTACGTTTTGGACACTGGTCATATGTATTTTATGTTCACTTCAATTTCATTGTTTTTCTTATCATATTATTTAAAATGTTCGATTAGATTAAAATGATGGAAAGGAAAGATATAATTTATAGCGCTGTGAAATATTAAATTATTTCTATATGTTAGGTTTGGGCGAATAAAGAATAATTTAATTAAGACTTCAATTTGACAGCACCGTCTAGTTATAATCCATTCCTGAAGGTGGAGCTCTTTTCTCACATGCTTAGTAGTCGTATTCTTGTAATTACTTTTTTAATTAGGTATCTTATGTATCTTATGACCACAAACATTTTTTTTGCATTTTTCGATAGTTTATATGATGTGTAGAATTTGTTCCCAAAGCGGTTTGGTTGTTAAAGATTGCATAAACAAGTTATCGCATAAGAAACTAACCCTTAAAAAATCGTTCACCAAATCATAAAACGAGTTTTTTGAATAATCGTGTCTCTGCGATATTTCAAGAACTACTCGATGGATGGACTTATATTTTTTATTATTAGTGGTTAACATTTATTGGATCCTAAACCTAAACTCAGATGATATTTGACTTTTTTATTTATTTTATGAGCACAAAACAGCTACTAAATAATCACATGTCCGCCATTTTTGTAATTTTCGACATTTTATTGATATTATAGGTTCAATCTGCAATAAATACCATAAAATTATTAATTATTTTATTACAAATAACTATGGAGACCCTTTGGGTACCTCTTGTTTTCAACGTGACGTCTTCCGACATGACACTTTTATTCACAAAAAAATGATTCTACACTAAGAGTAATTGTCAAAACTCTAGGTGTTCATTTACTTCCTTTTATAAGAAAATCCGATGTAAAATCACAGTGTTTTTGGATTGTATGAGGTGACATGCATTATCGCCCCACAACAACAATGACATACAAAACGCATTTATTTATAACGGGAATGGAACATAGCATCGGCGGACATAACGTCACGGTTAGTTTTGGCATAAGCGTTATGACGATATGACACAAATAAAATCATCGGGCATATAGTTATGATTAATGTATAACGTGTATTATATGTCATTGTTGTTGTTTATTTTTTTTTTAATTTTACAATAACAATGACGTAGAACAGGGAGTAACTGTAAAAATGCACTTTACTGAAAATCAATTCCGATAATGCTATTTTGCGTCGTTCTAACTTATGAATATTCCCGGCTTTTTGCAGAAAACGAGCTTTTTGTGTGTGTATTTGTTAATTTTTTTTATTCTTGATGGAAATACCATAATCGGTAATCATTTACTACACATAGGGATTTTTTTTTGTTTTATTTGTCAAATTAAAGAATCAAACGTCAATAACTATTACTAAAACGATGGTCTGGAAAACGCAGCTTTTTCAACAAACGTTCTCATCAAAAACGCTCGTTTTGCTGTCAAAAGCGACTTTTTTTCATTTGTGTTTGTGAGTATAGTTACATAGTGTGTATGGGACTGTGGTGTCTGCATAGAAATATTTCACGAGCACTACCAAAAACGCTGGTTTTAGAAAAGTCGGTTTTGACAGAGCAAATGCGAACACAGCTTAATGGACCAAACGCACTTTTAAATATTCCAGGCGTTTTGCAGAAAAAAAGGAAGCTTGAACTGCAACATATTTTTGTTAGTATTTGTGCTGCAAAAAATTCAAACAAATAATTACATTTTTCCGAAATCGACAATTTACCGAAAATAACAATTAACCAGATAAATACAATTCTCCGAAAAAACAGTATTTTTTTTGTTAATTTTAAAGTTTTCAGATATGGTAACACTGAGAGAACATATGTATAATAGTATAATCTATAATACTATAAACTATAATCACCAAAAGCGTCGTTCTGTCACGTTCGTTTTGTTCTGATCATAATTATTATAAAACCGAGAATTTACAGATTAGAAATTGATATTATCTTTATTATGACCATTACATACACGTAAAAATCAAACATCGCAAAAGCTATTGGTAAATATGATTCTATTGATAATAAATTAATAACAAATAATTTATTGTTTATAAATAAACAAATAAATTCATCTGTCATCATTTATAGTAAAAACTGATAAAACATGCACAAATAAATAAGCTTTTTATTTTCAGCGCTGCGGATTCTTTATTACAATTTCGTAATTTACAAATAAAATATTACAATGAAGTGCCTCATCATTCTTATTGCTACAATCTGCGTGTATGCTTGCTCGGCGGCTACGGTTCACAAGCATGCACATGCCGGCAATAAAGAACGCCTCGAGGATGGTAGTTTCAGTCCACGCGATGCTCATCATCACGACGAGGACGGTGAGCACAATGTAGAATTCGATCATGAGGCTATACTCGGCAGTGTACGGGAGGCCGAAGAGTTTGACCAACTCTCACCAGAAGAATCGAAAAAACGACTGGCTGTGCTGGTCACGAAAATGGACTTGAATGCTGATCGTTTTGTTGATAGACATGAATTGAAGGCATGGATCTTAAGATCTTTCAAGTAAGTATACTGTGGAATTTGGTCAGAGTTTTATTTGTTATTTACCGAATATTAGATCTCTTGCGGAAGAAGAAGGACACGATCGTTTTGAAGAGGTTGACACCAATAGTGATAACAAGGTTGAATGGCATGAGTATATTCAAGACACTTATGGCATGGAAGATGAAAACGGAGTCCGAGATCCCTACCAATCCCCACATGCTGCCGAGGAAGATAAATTAATTGCCGACGATCGCATTATGTTCAATGCATCCGATCTAAATCAGGATGGATTTCTAAGTCGTCATGAGTTCGTTGTGTTTCTTAGTCCCGAGGAACATGCGCATATGTTGCCAATCATTCTGGAGCAAACATTGCGTGAAAAGGACAAAAATGGCGATGGTAAAATCGATTTTCAAGAATTCATTGGTGAATCTGCTAAGAACCACGACAAAGAGTGGCTAATATCTGAAAAAGAAAAGTTTGACTCGGAATATGATAACGACAATGATGGCGTACTGAATGGAAATGAGATTCTCTCGTGGGTCGTTCCTAGCAATGAGTAATATAACCAAAATTTGTATATACATATTTTTTAACATGAATGATTTTTAGTGAGGTGGCTACAGACGAGGTTGATCATTTGTTTGTCGCAGCTGACGAAGATCAGGACGATAGGCTGGCCTATCAGGAAATCATCGACAACTATGATACCTTCGTTGGCAGCGAAGCTACAGATTACGGTGACCATTTGCAGAATATGCAACACTTTGAAGATGAATTGTAAACGATTTATTTGATTGTCAAAATCTTTTATGCCAAAATTATCTAAATTTATGTATAATTGCTAATTTATGAGTGCATTTATAGCCCTTAATTCTTACCTTCTCAGGTAATTGCTGTTTACCATGTATTTTAATTTTAATTAACAAACCAATACACCTAATTAGTTCATTCATAAAAATAAATTATTTATTAAAACTCATAAATTTTGTGCTAAACTCATCTTTGCCCAAAACATTAAGGTATTTTTTACGTTCGGATAGCACTAGGTCAATGTTAACATTATGTGTTTCTGCAATGGTCAGAGCCCGATCCCATTGATGCAACCGAACGAATAGACGCACTGCCTCGTCTATACGCTTGTTGTGAATAAGAATTGTTTCTGCTTCAATTGTGCGACCCATCATTATTGAGCTTTCGGCCATTTGTTCAGGGCTGGCTTGTGGTAGATCCTGATACAAATATAATATTATTATCAAATCTGTAAGCTTAGTTTTGATACTATTGGTAAACCTTTATGTGTTGCAAATAGTCGACTTTATCAACTTGCAGAACTGCGGTATACGCTTCTTCGCTAATATCCAAATGATTCTTCTTTGTTGCCACGGCCGCCAGAGTTGCCCACAATGTTAAATTCTAACAAAACCATTTTGCTTACACTAGAAAGTAACAAAATCGTATAAAATTACCTGAAATCGTCTACAGATCTTTAAAGCCTGTGCCCACATATCTTCGTCTAAGAAACGGTGTAAAATTTCACAAAAAATGTTTACTTGCACGGTGTACACAGTACCAGAACTTTTGAATGTGATATTTGGCCCTTCAAATGATTCCAATGAGACCGTTTTTCCAAATTCGCTGTCGAGAGATAAATTTAGTTAACACATTTTATCTAATTGATATGTCTGTGTTTTACATACGCAGTGTCGAATGTAAGTGTTGTAAGAGCAATCAATGTAGGATCCGCACAGGCTTCACCAGGACAATACCAAATACTATAACAGGTGTCATGCAGACCAATCAATATATTCGACTCACTGCTCCAGATGCAATTTATGACCTGTGTTCCTATAAGAAATATGTTATTTAAAAATTAACGATAATTCTATATTATTTTCTTTGTTATTTACCTATCTTATAGATCTCAATGTTGCTTCCAATTTTTATTGTTGCACAGAATAGATCACGATTATTGTCTATGAATACAATGTACTGATCTTCTTGAGTGCCAGCTCGACAAACATCAATCTGTGTGACTGGACTTTTACAATGCACTGTGAAAGGCTCATTTAGACGTGCAGCACCGGGAACCAGGTCAAAAACGTGTATTACTGTAAGGATACAAATATTGTTTTAAAACATAAATGGTGCAGTAATAAAAAAAAACCTTACTGGTTTTATCAGCGAAATCTCGAACGGCAACGAAATGCAAACCCAATGAAATGCATTTAGTTGTCAAGCTGTTCAGCTGAGACTGGATGCCAGAATATTTTGGATTCAAATGCAGACGCCCGGTGTACGTGTAAATCCATATAGCATTATTGTCAACTATCACGAAGAATCTATATATTATAAACAATTTATTTCTCAAATTTCTTTAATTACAACAAAACACACTTACTTTTTTCCTAATATTATAATTCGAACGTCTTGGCGTCCGTCTATTATAGACAGTGGAGTATTTGTGTATTTCTCATTGTAAATATGCACTTGCGACGTTGTAGCAACCACCAAATGGCCGTAGTCTAAACTGCACTTTATGATTCGATCCGGAAAGTCCAGAATATCACTGGTTCGGGTTGCAATGTCTTGAAGCTGGATGGTCTGTCGACCGGTTGTAATAGCTTTTAGATTTTTGCTACACATTTCGCGTTCGATAACATGACCAAAAATTAGCGAACCAGATGAGGTGCCAGCACAGATCTGTGTCCCGTCATATGACCAACATGTGCCGAATAGAGAACCCACCGGCTGATGATTGGTTGATGTAAACTTGTAATTATTAAATGACCACTAAAAAAACAGTAAGTTAGTAAAGCTATCAATGTATAATTAAACTATAATATGTAAGGAATTTATAAGTACCCCAATGCCACTGCATAGATTAAGCATATTAAAACCACCGACTGCCATCAGCTGGCCATCAGGACTAAAATCAATGGACGTTATGGCATAATCCTCTGCTGAACTCGCAAAAATCAGGGTCCCTTGACTGTCCCACACTTTGTAGCGACAGTCTTCGCCTCCGGATGCAATATACTGATTTTCTGTGGACCATGCCAAGCACAGAACCATTCCATCGTGTGCTCTCCACTGAATACATAAATTAATTATTTTATTATTTTCGTAAAACCAATAGAGTACCTTAGTAAGCTTGCTATTAGCGGCCAACGGTTTTACAGCAATGAATCCGACCTGAGCATATGCAATTATACTTGAATTCGGTGACCAGCAAGCACATCGAATAGAGGTCTCGTTTTGAACGACGGTGGAACGTAACATTCCTGACCTCGACCACACTTTTATGATGCCATCCTCACCGGCCGTCATCAAGCCAGCACCGTCAGGACTCCAGCGTCCCACATTAATAGCAGCAGTGTGTGCTGTAATACTTCGTTCTACTCGTACGCCTTTGTTCAGAATAACAAACCTACCATCGGCGCTTGTTATCAACAGCGAATCGCTGCTTTTTGAACCCCCCGTTTGTCGGGCTATCAGCCAGTGTAAGTCTGTGGGAAAGAAATCGTCCGGCAACTTGGCCACCTGAACCGATTCTCTGTTTTTCACATTCCATTTGTACACCTGGTGGTCGTCACTGAACCAATATATTTAATAATTAAATTCGTAAAAAATGCATTTTCACATTTATCTTACCAAACCGAGTATATTTCCTCGTTACTGTTCCAGCCCAGACATGTAACGGTTTCCTTTTGCTTTATCTCTTTGCTCACATATGTTTTGAATTTCATTTTAATTATTATTAGCAGGGCACGGATTTTAATTGTTAATCATATATATAAATATTGTCATATATTTTTATATTAAATATACAAATAAGAATTTCATATTGTATATTTCCTTGACGACCGTTTTCGCCAAACAAAGTTCCCTTGATAATAAAAAAATACCTTTTACCAAGAATATAAATAATGATACCAGAGAATTGAGAATCGACGATAACCATAAATGTAATAGATTTTATAATAAAATATACAGAGTGTCCTGTATCAAATCCAGCAATTATCTAACATTTATGCCTTCTAGAATATTTATTTATGGCGACGGGTACAACTTTTTTGTTATAGAATAATACATAAATGTTAGATTAATAATAATATTTTAGATTAGTCGACCCTCGCAGTCAGGGCTATGCACCGGGGCTATATCAGCGCTCGATTATCGTTCTCTAGACTCAGCTGTTTTAGAAGTTTTAAATTCAATTTACAAGGCTTTTAGTAAGCCCAAATGGTAATAGGACTTTCGCCTCGCGGACGCTCATCCCGCTGTCTGTTTATTTAAATTTGATTTTTGCAAATTAGCTACCGTGTGCATGTAAATTGTAGAATTTCGAACAATGGACTTTCATCCCGCCGACCTTCGCACAAATTTTAATTTTTAGTAATTGATCTCGCGGCCTCTCGGCCCGCGTCCCATTGTATGAATGTTATTTAAAATTAATTTAAATTAAAAAATGTTTTCCAAATTTAAAAGTCCGTGGAGTTTAATTCTGTTGTTTAAAATATGTAAAAATAAATGTCTGATGTTGTAAATTTGTTTGTATTTAACGATGTTTATTGCATGGAAGGACTCATACTAAAAATAATAATAATAAGAGTCAATGTTTAATTGTTATAGCACTTTGCTTCATACACCCTAGTGGTTTCAAAATGATAACATTAATTTGCTTTTGAAATTTTAAATGACGACTTTCAATCAATATTAAATATATTCAAAAATAGGAATAGGAATGTGATTTCTTTAGGCCTGGAATAGCAAAATAGCTCTAAGGGTAATAAATTTAATTTTATAACATAAAAAGCAGTAGTTAGAATTTAAACGTGTTTTCTTCTATCTAGCTTGCTCCAAGAAATGTATTATATCTTGACTATAACTATATATATATATATACTCGTGAAAACCTTGTCGAACTACTGAATTCATTTTTAAATATCCCAGAAATCGACCTCATTTTCATAGGTAGAATTTTGTGATTGGTCCAGATACGTACGGGCGGAGCAACGGATAACGCACCGGGATGATAAGTCTTTTTGTTAGTATCTACGATGGTTATAGAAATCTTAAACATTTCTTATATTCAAAAATGTCAGTTTCGAACACATTTGCATAGCTTCATTTAATGCTTATTGGAGAATATGTGTGAATAAACAATCACATTTGCATAGCTTCAATTAAGTGTGTTTTTATATTACAAATATACAATATATTTTTAATTTTTGTCATATAAACTATGACAATATAATTACTGTATTTTTTTTTAATTATTCTGAATCTTTGCCGATTTTCATGGTAAAGACAAATTGAATTAAAAAAAAAACATTAAAATCTACTACTACAATAAACTGAACGTTTTGCACTTATCGTTACGACGCCCATGGCTCGTCGCTGACAAACTTGAAGTTTTGCGCAAGTTGTCAAAATAAAGTTTTTTACACTCAATACACACAGTCTTTTGTGATTTGTGATTTGTGATATTTTAGCATTTTTCTATAATTTTTTGCCAACGCAATTTTAATTAGTGTTTTGTGCTCAGCTTCACACAAAAAGGTGATTAATATTTACAGCATTACAATCAAAGGTGAGTAGAGTAATATTTAGTTAATTTGTCGCAAAAACACAAACGCAAAACGAGTGTTTGGCTAGTTCAATTAATAATTTGTACCTCCGGCCGACCGGCGAGCGACATTGATAAACAGTTATATTCGACTGCCCAAGATCGTTGCGCAATTGAACTATCAAAATGATCAATTGATCACAGTGGTTACGTGTTTTTCAGCAGTGATTCTATAATTACATTTGATGAATCAATATGTATGGATTCAGGTGTTGATAAGATACAAATAAAATGGAGTGAGTCATCAAACAAACTGTGTGGCCATTCTCGGGTCGTTGCAAATAATTAATGACGATCGTTTGATTATTTTTGTTGTTGTATACATTTTATACATTTTGAGTTGAGTTCATTGATATTGAAATTTATTATAAATTGTTCAATACAAACCGCAATCAAAGAAACAATGTTCTGCTAAAAAATGTGTATACGTGGTCTGTATCCTGTGTGTATATGCGTATATACTTATCTATAAATATACAGTACAGACATTGAAATAAACATTTAAAAAATATGAATTAAAACTTTCATTCTGCTATTTATTAACATTATTAAAGTGCAATCATTATTTGAGCATAAATAAAGTAAAACTTTTCAAATACAAATAATTTGAATGGCAATAACACGAATACACTTTCAATTGAAACACGGAGACTGGTTTATTGCCATTTTTGGGCAAGTTGCTTTGACTCTCGGTTCTTAGGCTATATAATAACAAGACAAGTTCGATTACTTGCTGTCACACGCATTGAATGTATATATATTGTATAATTATTCCGATAAATAAATCAAAGCAATTCAAAATTAACATTACTCAGTAAATGCATTTAATTGTATTGTATTCTGTGCAAACTTTCTTCAACATTCATAAGAATTGTAGAAATTTCTATATAATCTCACTGAACAAAAAACTACCTGTCTGTGTTTATTTCAAACCGCATATTTAATGTGTTTTAATATTTTTTTTTAACATCGTCATCGTCGTAAGTATAAACAAAAAAAATAAAATTTAATATTCGGTAATAATCTTCGTTTAAAATAGAATAATTACTATCACACAAATTTATTTTTTTTGTTAATCGTCTTAAAATGAACGTCATACATTTCTGACCACACTATTGCTTTTATTCAGAAATTGTAGCGTTATCTAAACTTCATATCGGGATATATTCCTCTCGAGTCTGGGTCGTTTTAGCCGGAATTAAAATTGTTTATTATCAACGCACGCGGCTGCGTATATACTTTGAAATGTCCATGTATTTTGTACATAAAACACACATACACAT
>JANSTU010049705.1:0-22199 GCA_027564075.1 Bolitophila hybrida | reverse complement strand
AGACGGGCAATACTTTGAACATTAAGATTGTTTTGATATTTGAACAATAAAGCTCGAAAAATCATGAATTTACCTTTGTAGACCTATTATATTTTTTTAAAAATTTATATAGAACACTCGATTATCTACAGAAACAAAAAAATATTTTTCTATAAAGAAATATAAAAAATAGTGGCACTTACGGAAGCCAACTACAACGATGAGCATCCAACATAAGATTAATCATCAATCATTTATAAAACAGTATGTTTCTTAAATATATCACATGCTTTAACATTGAAAAATATTACATCATCGAAATTTTAATCGTGTAGGTGTACAATAAATAATTCATGTGACATATTGCGCACAAAAACCGGAACGTTCAATGTTTCATGTTAATGCAATCGCCTATCATATTTATATATCCATCAATCAATCAATAAAATGGAAACATTCCACAAATTTATATACACTAACTAAGTTTGTGCGGTTTATAGCGTTAGCATAACAATAATGGCCATTATATTGCAAACGCAAGTGTATATATGTGGATTTTCGCACACTTGTGAATATTTAATCATATAATGCATCAGTTATTTCAAACAAACAGAGTATACCAATCAATTCGCACACACATACGATGGATGGGCTCTCGAATAACTCGGTCAAGGCTCTTGAATCGTTTAATAAACAGACGATATTGATTTTGTGGACTTACTATGTATTGTGAATGTTAATGGATACTCCATCAGCTTAGCTGAAAGCTTTCATCGATTTATGAGATTAATTGGATAATACAAATGAAACATATAGTAATTCACAAGTATATCCTGGATTAAAAATCAATTTTGGGATTATTAACTAATTTCGAAAGGAGTAGTCACAGAAAAATTAAATAATAAATAATCATTTAATATTGGAATGCCAGTGCACCTAAAACAACCGCTGACACCAATGTTAACATTATACAGGGGTCACATCATTAATATAAAATAAAAAATATTCATAAAATTAACCGGATTTTTTACCAGTTTCTAACATAAATATCGATTTTTTAACTGTATTCACATTTTCTAACACGTGAAATCAGTGTATTCAAACAAACCGCTGACACCAATGTAACCAGCACAACCATTTTACATTTATAAATGCTCATCAATTAAATATAATGTATTCCACTTCACCTACACAAGCGCAAAATTGAATATCCACCTCCGTCGTTTCTTATGATTACCTCGTTTTATTTGAAAATTATACAGCCCCAGAAAAGAGGGTCCCCACGGAGGTAAAGCGCGCTCGAACGCCCCATATACTCAATTCATTTCACTCATTTCAGTTGCTTTCACATAAAACGCAAGACACAGATCTATCAACCGATCTTAATTACTCTAATTCCATTATACATTCTCAAATGTGAGCGTAATGTGAATGCGCGAATAATATGACTAAAGTCAAGAAAGCGATCCGGTGAAAGCGTATCGCATGGATAGACAGAGACTCATGTGTACCAAGAAGAGAAAATGTATATTATAAATCTTAACGACCGACAAAATCGAACGACAATTGCAAAACGACGCGCGCGCGCATTTGATTGCCTTTTTGCTAGTAAATAATATGGACATTCACAAAGACGAAATAAATTCAATTAAATAATGTGCACCATTTGAAATTAAATATTCTGGGCACAGCACACTCTAGTCGTTGCCATTAAAAACAATCAAAGTGGTTCTACGGGGGCTCTTTATGCTGGCTATAACATTATACAATTATAGTTTAGCAGCTCTATTCCAACAGACTCAAAATAAACCATTAAAAGTTTGTCAACTTTTCGTCGTGTTGACTTGTTTAGCCGACACGCACGCACGCACACGCTCGAGTCCCAAAAATTTATCCGATTCAGCATGCAAATAACGTTTGTAATTCCCGAGTTTCACACAAACTGCCAGCGACACCAAATTATAGAATGCATATATAGTACTCAGGGGGTTGTGAAGTTTTTGTATCTATATATAAATGGTCCAAATATATATATTAAACTTGTGTACGTGGTGTCACAACGTGTACATGGTAATTATTATATAGTAGGTTATTTTACTGGTTGTGTATACACAGAGAGTGAGTTTTGGGTGAGTATGCGACAAAGTAAACGTTTATGGTGCGCACACGCTTAATGTAGTGGCTGCTCGGCCATTATACTCGCGCTAATTAAATCTGCGGACTCTAAAGCAATTTACGTTTGCGAGGGCGAATCGACTATAAAACCGCGTGCATAGATACAAAACATTAATCTATCTCTGTCTATAGTTTAAGCACTCTGGCTATAAATGGTACAGCTAGATAATATACTATAGTTATATAATATATTGCGTAATTTGTCATATAGCTTTTGTTTACGAGAGCATCGACAAAACGCTCGGCAATTCCACAAAACACAATGCACAATTAACCGTGAACAACGACATACACAATAACAATATATGTATATAATAACTATGATATTCATATACTCGTTTATATAGATACATTTACAAATACACATTAAATATAAAAATCTGGCATTGCTATTAATTGTTAAATACCGAGCCGCGAGTAGAATGCGCGATTACAATTGTTCATTATTCATCGATTTAAATTAGTAACAATTAAAATGGCGCAGCGTATTATCGTCGTACAATCGCAATTTAAGTACATTTGTTAATGAATTTAATGTGCTACATTCATTGTATTACGGCATACGGTGTGTAATTGAGTATGTATATGTATATATAAGTGTATTTACGAATGTAGTGATTTTTTTATTTATATTTCTACATTTGAATAATGTGAAACATGACATTCCATTTGAATTTTTTTATTAATTGTAAGATTGTTGTGATGCTGCAACAAATGTAATGAGTTTTTGTTATTGTTTTGTAAAATTAGTAGCAACAAATATTATGATAAATATTTTATTTGTATTAGATATCAAATTCAGTCAATAATTTGTTTACTTTGAATTTTACGAATAAAGTACTGGATTTTTTTTTTGTTTTCTATTCAACAGAGAACTTAAACTCAGAAAATATTTGCATTTCATTTGTATTTAACACCTATAACTATTGTTCTGCGGACTTTCCAACTATTTTTTGAACTTTCTGCATGATGTTTTTGTTGTTAATTCGTATATATATAAAATTCTACAGGGTTTGAAATCTAAAATCCTAAATCCAAAAAGGCAAAATACTAAGTCCAACATCCAGTAAGCCTTAAAACCGAAAAATTGATGCTCAAAAAATATTATTACTATTCATAATTTATATCAATCACACCGCAACGAACTAATTTTAACTAATTATTTTGGATTTAAGGAATTTGTAAAAAAAAAATCCAAAATACCAAAGTAATGATACAGTCAGATGAAATCTATAATGATTCCTTCCAAAACAATTGGTTATTGAGGACAATAAAAAAGAAAGCAGAGATAAGAAAGGAAAAAAAATGCTCTGATTAACTGTAAAACAGTACAAAAACGATAAATCAGAGCGACAGAATTGAACCTTTGAAACATTTTTTTTTACTATAAAACTAATTACATATTGAAAAGTTTTTTTTTTTTTTAATCTTAGGGATGATAACGTCAGCTTATATATCATAAGCTACGTTTACACCATTTGAGAAACATACAAATGAAAATGTTCGCCTGTAGTTCGTCAAAGTTCAAGAACATTTAGCACGTGTTGACACCATTTGAGTCCAAGCTAAATTGTACTCGAACTTTTGTTTAGCATTTTTATTTGAGAAAAAATGTTTTTACTAGAAATTACTCAAATTGTATAACAAGTTTTGTAAACGATATATGTCTGCGTAGGTAGGTTCTTTACATATTATAGATGGTACTGTGAATGCCAGAAAATACCAAACCATACTAGACGATCACTTGTTACAGTCAATCTCCGACCTCACCTCATTTTTCAACATGACGGAGCTAAGTTTATGAATTAGCATTATTCTCCTGGACATCTAAAAGTCCAGATATATCACCAATAGAAACCTTGTTTAGTAAAATGAAGAAGAAATTGCGAATCAGTCCATGCAAAAAAGCCGGAGTTTATTGTTTTTTAAAATTATGTAGAATAAAGTTATAGTTTTTTATAGCTGAATATTTCAAATGAACGAATTTATTTGGCGACGTGTCCTATGAACCCTATATACCGGCGACATAGGGCATTAGCAACAAAATTACCGAACCGAACGCGATTGACGGCAAAAGCCTTCATCGCCATACAGTTCGTTGATCGTTGGTTGTATTTTTTTTATTTTATTTTCGAATAAAATTGAATACATTCTGTACATTTGTTTCACAGCCATCCCTAAACGTCATCAAAAAACTACAATAATAATTTTACTATGGTATTATAATATCGATAAATAATTAGAAATACCCACCTAAACTTTTTTTGTTTAGTGAGTAATGTAAAATCATTCAATCATAATTTTTTTTCATCACAGCGTATGCGAAAAGTCGTACTGTCGGCATCTGCTGAGCGGTGAGAAAGTCACCAATTGCAGACCAATCAGATCTATAATGTAAAGTTTGGGAGAAATCGCCTTTGGCTCGTGCAGCTAACTCTACACTCGTCTGCAATAGTCTATTTTCTCCCCTAGTTATGCAAATATGCAAAATTAAAATTGTTTTTTTTGTGTTTAAACTTGCATTAAATCTGTGTTAACATCATTGAAGAAACATCCGAACATATGTACATTTCCTCGAATAATTCGTCTGTTTCTGGAACGGTCTAAACGTAACTTTTCAAAATGTCTTTAGATAAATGATTTAGATAATAATAAATGGTTTTGTGATTACAATGAGCATTCGAAACGAGGAAAAATATAATAAATACAAAATATGTTTATATTAAAAGTCAACTAATTCGGATATGTAATATAATAATGTTCAACATAAAATCAATATTTCTACATATATAGGGTACACTTACAACTTCTGATGAGGATATTGAACAAACTTCAAATTTAACAAGTATCGTGATTCGAAATTCAAGTGTACTAAGGTAAATCCTTCCGGATCCCTCTTACTGAATGCTGCGGGTATCAGGCTAATTAACCAACATTTCTGTACTTTATATGTACATAATTCTTCAATCAAACATATCTATATATATATATATACATATATTTAACGTAAATCCGCACTAATTGGATTTTGGATGTTTGCTAGTAAAATCTATGTTATCGCAAATATAATAAAATATAACCTATTTTATATAACTATGTTACAGCTTATCAACACAGAATACAGTAAATGTGTGTGAGTGTGTGCTGGATATGTCACCCTGCCCTGACAAGTGTGCCCCCGCTGCGCTGTCAGCACAAAATGTGCTCCAATGAGCGAAAATCCACCAGAACACAGAACACACACACACCGCCGCATATATACAAACACTCACAGACAATACATTTGTGTGCACATGCGATAAATCGGTGTTATGTTCGTTGTCTGCGTTGTCCGAAAATCCACACTCCCTGACTGTATGACAGCAACGTGACACGTTATACGATTAATATATATATTCATATAGCAATTTAGTTCGTACACAGGATTTTCCACACATTTGAGCAAATAAATTCCGTAGCCGTAAAACACACGGATATACGCGAATAAATAATAAATTGCTGCGCGTATATCTCAAATCAAACGTAAAATCTGCAAATGCCGGTTATACGATATTCAATCCATATACTTTAGTATATTGCCACCGGAGCAATGTGTCTGTACATATTTACTATTTATATCCATTTTTTATTTTATTTGATGTGTCCGTGTGCAATTGCACTGCGCGAATGCAAATAAATCGAGTGCACACAAGTATTTCTATATAATGAATAAATAATATAGCCATTAAATGCATTACAAATAAATATTGACGCACGGTACTAATTCAAAAATAGAAATTTTTCAATTTACGACCGTAGTCTTCGAGTTAGCGCTTGTATGAGGCTCTCTATATATGTAATAATTTATTATGTACTACATTATGCATTTGTAGATACACTCACACATGTTTACTTTCTTATATATTTATATTTTATACATTATAGCCTTGCACTCAAGAGTTTATTGTTATTGCAGAACAACACATAAATTATGCGGCGCAAACATTTGTAATTCATTATTATTGCGTATTGTGTGCGGCATAGGAAACATACGATATTTATATTTTATATGAATGCGCTTATGTGTGTTTGTGATGCTCGCAGATGCAGGCATGCGCGTTAATTGCATAGATCTGAGATCCTCCATTGAGATCGTTGTGCTCGAAGCGACTGTCTTGAGCGTATGCAGTCATACACATACATGCACATTTGTAATAGAGTACGCATAGTCCGATTGATGGGGCGTTCAAATATGTAATAGCCTTGTAACGCAGATCAATTAACTGCTATTTAACGGTCACTCTATAAATACTGGCCTTAAGTATGTGTAAGCTGTAAGGTACTTGTTTTAAAAATAATTACGAGAAAAACAGGATTTTGTAATGATGTACTTAACGTAAATTTATTTATTCGAAAAGAGTTTGTCTGTTTATTTTATATACGTGTGTTTTGAATTGTTTTATTGTATTATTTAAATGTTTTTTTAGAATACAAATCGAATTATTACAATAAAATAGTTACAAGTTTTTAATTTGTACAATTAAAAAAATACACTTTTTACAGTAAGTTATCATAACTTGGAAAAAATGTCACAATAAAAGTAGATTATTGATTTACTAATATTAAACTCTGAAATTTAGCTGTTTATGGTTTTCTATGTAAACATTATTTAAATTGAAATTTTATATTTTGACTGTAAAAATACAGAAGTAAAAAACTTAAAAAAATCATTTTTTAAAGATAAATTTGTCTATTTTTCAAATTAGTAAAAATTTTAAAATAAAGACAAAAATGTTTAACAGTTTTTATTATAAATGCAGAAACTTAGAGTGTCACCAATTATTATTGTTTTTTTTTTTATTTTCATAGTGAAAATTAAAAAAAAAATTGGACAAACTGTAAACATATTTTTTAATTGTTTTTCAAAGGTGCCACATTGAATCAGTAGGTTCTTCTTGCCTTCTTCTAAAATATGTTATTGATTTGGAATAACGGAACATTAATGCCATCAATTAACATATTATATTCACACGCACACAGTGAGAAAGAGAGATAAAAAAAACATTATTTGCAGATAAAACAGATGTGTCAATTTAACAGTTCTTAGAAATTAATAAAAATAAATTAAATAAAAAAGTTTTATTAGATAAATAAGAAAAGAAATTGTGAAAAATCAAAATTTGTCAATTTTATAATTAAAAAAAAAATGTTTTTTCATGTCCAGTCGCCAGCAGCGGTTGTTGTTTTGGTCCTCTGCCAAATTTACAATACTTCCAGCATTTCATTAGATTTTTTCTCAAACAAATGTGTACACCCTCTTTGAAATATAGTACTCGTATATATCGTCGTAAGTACAAAACCGTTTGTCATTAATTATTTTAATGTGAGGCATAGCTTTGTTGGGAGTTATTACTGTACCTGCCCCGTTAATCGAAAATAAAAAAAAATAGTCGACAATTTACATGTATTACTTAAACAGACAAAATTTGTAAAATTTTACTTTAAAAATAAAAACATACTTTTGCAGCAAAAATTACAATTATCATATTTTTTTTTTGATAAATGTTAAAAAAATCTTTTTAATTTATGCGATACAAATTTGTTTAATTTTACATAAAAAATTGAATTTTGTAGAATACAAATATATTTTATTTTATTTATCAAATAAATAAGAAAAAAATGTATATATAAATAATGTAAATATATATTGCAATATTTAGTAAACAATCGAAATTAATTGAAGGAAATTCAAAAACTGCATAAACCTATTAAAAATTCTATAAATTCGTCCCTTAAAAAATAATTATGCTTCCGTATAAATATCACATAAATTTTTAAAAAAAACATTAATTACATAAATATAATGACTTACCTGAGCGTTGAATTCAAAGAAATAGTCCGGTCGCAACGGACACGGCAAACCGCACTTGCATGTGCCAGCACTCAGCAAATAATCCTTAATTTGTCCAATGTGACGAAGGGCTGCACCGGATGGACTGCAAAACAGAGAGAAAAAACACGACATTATAAATTATTGTTTGTTTTTTTTTTCATTTTTTTTATAAACGAAGCTTGCTCGCATAAAACAAAAAGGTAGATGTAATTTAGAGATTTTAATTGCAAATGTCGTATTATATTTATGTATGTGTATATTCGTGTGTGATTGGAGTATATATATAAAATTTATATTTTTGTGTGAGTGCGCACCTTGTCAGAGCGCTTACAGAAAGATATGCGCGCGCTCGCACGCAGAACAAGCACGCTAACAAGTTAAATCCGCAGCGTGTTCGTCATAAACTTCAAAGAAACAATCATGTTTCATTAAAAGCAGCAGCAAAATAACCAGCAGCATGAGAAGAGCTGCATCAAGGCAATCGCACTCTGGAAAACATGTTTTGGAAATAAATTACCTTTTTGACCAACGCTCAGGCGCACGCTTTGCTTGTGTAAATGAACGAATAGCGAGAGAAACATTTCGAGTGTAATTTAATTGAACGTATACCGTATAAGTACATATTATATATAAATTGCTTTAAAATATATACAATTTGTTTGAATTGCTTTTGAATGTAAAACAAGCAAAAAAAAAAACATTTCATTATATTTTTTTTTCGAATATATGCTACGAAACTCGTCAATTTCAAACAATCGCTAAATTAATTTGTATATAAATATAAACAATTGCAATTACCACCTTTTCCAAGATGTATGTATATTTATAAACACATAAATTGGCACAAAAACTAGAAAATCATATACGGATTCTGCGAAAACGCATTCGTGCGAGAAAAACTTCGTTTCACACAGGCCATATGAAAAACCGCCAACCAGCAAAGGAATGTTAATTAAACGCTCGCGAGCGCGCAATCGCACGTTTTAAACTAGGCTGTTTAAATTATGCAGAACGCACAGAAGATTCAATTAAGACGCACACACAAATACACATCAGAGCTGTCACAATAATAAATGGTGCGTTCATCAATAGACAACGGCGACCGACGGCGACGGACGCAACGCGGTGCTGCACAAAATCGATGCACATTGCACATAAAGTTTTTCTGTGCTCTTGTGATGCATCGTCCATCGTCGTCGCATTGCATCGTCGCAAGATCCATAAATTATTTACTCTGTGTTGTGTGTGTTAGCCGGCAACGGCTATACCATGTATATAGAAATCCATGTGCGAGCTTGCACTTAATTTTATAAGACCATTTATAGAAAAAGGCATTTATTTTACTTACTCTCGCGGGCGCTTCGACAGCAAACTGGCGAGCGCATACAAGTTTATCAGCAGCAGCAGCATAGCAACGCTATAGCAGCTCATAGTTTGTGTATAGATGTGAATACCATCGCCTTTCCTATCTTTTGCGCGAATGCACCTTCTAGCGCACAAATGCACATAAAGTAGGCACTCGTGTATACTTATCTCGCAATATACACATATATATTATAATAAGCGCGCGCATTTTTCACAATTATTTCTGCAGCTCAAGAGATTGCTAGCGCGAGTGCGGCACATTTTCTTTATCTACTTAGTATATATTATACACTTTTATATAAAAAATATAATGTGCGTATTTTATTATATTTTTAAAAGAAACATTTTATTCTGCTTTATATGTAATATACTTACAAAGTTACAAGCAAAAGATTACTTTAATATAAATTGCAGCACACGCGGCGGGCATGTTTAGATAATTATTGTGGCTATATAAAGGCAATGAGGTGTTGATTAGAGGGGGCATTCATCTGTGGCAATTTGCGTCTGTGCTAATGGTGTGCACAAGATCGCATCGCAGTAGTTGCAGGTGCGTTGTCTTCAAAAAAGATATACACAAGTCAAGAGTTTGAGATATTACATTGAAATTATTTTAAGTGGCTGTAAAAAAAAACAAGAAACAGCTATTTAAATTATTTAAAAATGTTTAAAACCATTCGACCAATAGCAATGAATCAAATAATTTTCTATTAAAAAAAAACACGGCTGATGGTATTTTCTTTACAAATTTTATAAACATATAAGCACATAAATGCTGAGTGTACACAGTGATTTGTTGTAAGGTAAAATCAATAATTCAACCCCGAGGGCACATACACACCAAACTCCATAATATGTAAAGCGAGCGGAGCTTTTGCATTTCTTCCATATTTTCAAATTCTGTGTGTGTGTGTGTGTGTTTGTAAAAGAGCTTTTCTAAAGAAAAAAAACTACCTCAGTGAATTCAATACAAATCGATGGTAATTGAATTGCAACCCGTTTCCTGGATTGCCAAAGCATGACCGTTTTAAGTGAAGTCACATAGCGTTAAGGGTTAAATATATATTAGAAGCAATTCGAGTATGGTAATTTGTTGTTTTTTTTATTCGATTACATTTAGTGTTTTTTCTGTTAGAAAATTTTAAAAATACGTGTTATTAAATGAGATGAGCTTATTTGAATGTATTTTAAAATTCTAGAAAAAAATCATATTTTATTCCTTCATAATTAATATAATAATATAAAACACATTTCTAGTCTGATTTTTGTGTTTAGTGTTTTATATGCTCCATTTTTTTTTTTTTAAATAAAGAAGTTTTATATATTGCAATGCAATACCATTATTTGCAGGTAAAGCCTAAAACCTTTATTGTTGTTAATTTTTTTATTTTAAAAATGTCCTACTTTTTCCCTAATAAAAAGCTTAAAACTAAAATAAAATACATACAAATTAAATAAAGTCTTAAAAATAAACAAATTAATTATTACGCTGCATAGTGTGGCCCATAGTATCTGTCCGTAAGTAAAACTTCCACTAAATGCAAAACAATTACCATTTTATTTTATTTGTTTATTACATTCTACAGATTACAGATCATAAGTTTAGTTCAAATCGCTCGCACTTTTCTTCAATTACTAAACGCAATATTTTAAAAAATGTGTCTCATGAAGAACGCACGACGTCATCGTGTATTTCGTTCCATATCTGAACCAAACGACTTTTGAAGATCTGCATTGTCAAGCCTTTTGTTGAGCCTATTTTCCCCAGCATGTATCCCCATGAATCTGGAAATCTTCACACCAATCCTGAGTACGTTTGGCTTTATGTGACGGTGCTCTATCTTGTTGGAAGAAAAAATAGTTATCCTGGTACATTGCCTTAGCGTGAATAAGCATGTTATTTTTCAAAACATTGGTAACATAGAACTCCTGATTAATTTTAACAAATCTGTCAATTAAAAAACGGAAAATTGTCTGTTTTTGAATTTGCACCCAATACCATTTTGAAATAATTCAATGGCTCAAATAGTAGACACGATCATTTTGCTAGTTGTGATTGCTTGGTTGGTAAAAAGAGCTTCTCGTCAGAAAAAATATGTCGTCTCTGCTGACCATGTACCCTATCCTCTCCATTTTGTAGGCTTTTAATCCCAAATGTAATTTCAATGCTCGTTTCATGGTATATTTTGATATTTGCATCTGCCTTGCCATTTTCTCGCTGATTGCGCTGGATTAAGAAAGTATTCGACGCTCTCCCTGACATTTTTAATTAATTAGTTGTTGGTACAGACTACAGACAGACCTTTTCTTATCAGCTTTTGGCTTTTTTTTAATTTTTCCTGTTTCCTCATACATTTTTGAATCTTTTAGTAATTCCGACCGATTTTGATTTTCGCTAATGTCACAATTTCTGATATTTTTGTGTAATTCAATAACTAGTTCACGTTTTGCATCCAAATTTACCACAGACTGCAACCAATTGTTACAAATACTTGGATTGATGGCTACTTGGATCTTGTTAGTTTTAAAGTTAATGTTAAATACCAAATACCAGAGAGTTGCTATTGGGCACACTCCCATACTGTACATAAGCGAATGAAACGATAATTGATAATTGGTGTCAAAAATAAAAATATCACACAATTAATTTGATTTATTTTGTATATATTGACTTAATACCCAAAATCTGCCTAATATAAAGAAAACAAGTACACTATAATTAAATAAAACATATTTTTTTATATACGTAATATAGATTTTTGCTGAAAATAAAAATAGACAATATTTGTAATTCAAAAATATCTTCAAATATTTTGTTCAAAATATATGACAACATCAGCCCCAACATTGGATAAACAAACTTTAAATCATGTACACATACCAGTATCTTGCTTAACCGCCTAACTGAAAAATCTGCGCTCGACTTCTTAAAGAAAACACAGACACATTAATTGGTTTGCGCAAAATATGTTTCCGTTTTGATTTATATATGTACAACCCGGCCGATGTGTCTGTATATAAATAATAATCCGCCAGCGATATATATTTAAATATAGTTACAGCTATATTTCTCTCAAATTATCTCTTATGAATATGAATAATGTATATATGTCGAAACGTATGCATCAATGTCAATGGCTGCCTGAGCTGTGCGTCGTTCTGTCATGCCGCTGCCGCGCCGCCACCAAGACGAAGTTCCGCTCTTATTTATACGTATATATATATATATATATATATATATTCTTAAGATCGGGTGCGGTGCGGACATCATATGGTATATATACTCAATATGTGTGTATATATCTGTAAGCTCTTGCTAGAACGCGCTAAGACCTTGACACATTATATGCGTCAAGATTATATTTATAAATTACATTATCGCGCATTTATATCGTGCGAACGCAAGAGTGCTCGCTCTTTTGTTTTGTGTGTGCGCGCCAGTGTCTTTTTGAATTGCGCAGATCGTAAACATAATTTATATTTAAAAAAAAAATAATACATGATATATCTATATAAAATGAATACAGATATGTGTATACTATATGTACATTTATTTATATTATGTCTCGTGAGGCGGATAATTATTTCGATTACATACAAAAAAAAATACGAAACACTTAATCTCAAGTACGTTTATTAAATCGCTTGACAGCAACAGTGAAATGTTGTTGTTTGTCTGCAAATAAAATTAACATATAAATAACGACAATTGAATACAAAAAAAGAATACATTGTCAGTGTTATTAAATATAGTCATAAGATATATTACACTAATTATACGGATATATGTAATTACAATCCTTGAATTTATTTTTTTTTGGGATACGTTTTGATATTTACAATATCTATGTTCATTTGATAAACAAAAAACTTTACAATCAGCTATAGATCTATGAAATAGAAAATGGTCCAGAGAGTCCAATTGCGTGATTTTAAGGTTTATGATTTTATTTATTGTTATAGTTAATCTAATACATCTCAACCCACAACCCATAACATTGTTATAAAGATTGATTACGTTAGGATATGCTAATTATGACTAAGAAAGTGAATGCCGATATACATGTTTGGACTAGCGAGTAGTTTTTTTCGTTCAAAGGTGATGAAGAAGATTAAGATGAACGCTAGGAACCATTGAGAAGAAGGTATACTACGTAGAATTTTCGATTTAGCAAGAAAGAAGACTGTAATGGGCGGACGAGATCTAATCAAAGACAACGAAGAGGGTGTTTGAGTGTTTGAGCAACACGAGTAGAACCTAAGTGCAAATGCATGGATATATAATAGGCAAACTTGGAATACGTTATTGGAACACCAGAGATTGTTATCACCAAATATGTGTTGTAGAGCCAGTTTCCGATGAATTAATTGAAACTCAATTGAATATCAATTTTTTTGTCTCATGACCATTTCAACCCAGACATGTCCATGTTATTGATATCATCAGATAATAAGAGAGTTTAAATCTAAACGATTCAATATACGTGATAATGATAAGATGAGATTTGATATTTCATGTAAATTTGTCAGATAAAGTGCACTTTAGACTAATTAAAATGATTTTGTGAGTCTTGACAGAAACATATTACCTCCCTACCTTTATAAATAAAATAGACACAAGTATTTGTTAGTTTATACAAAAAAAAAAATTTGAAAAAGTTTTAGATAATTTTAGAAATTAATCTTTTAATTTAAGGTTTTTTTGTGACAAAAAATCGAGATTTTAAATATAAAGTTCTATAAAAAAATCATTTTGAAATCCTTCGTCTACTTTCGAGATATGGAATCTACCAACGGAATCTCTTTTTTTGATTTCAAATGTAAATAAATAAATCACTAAGTATTAAGATTTTTTTTATTAGGCAGTATATTGGAATTTGGATGCTATTTGGATGCATATTTTTGCAATACAACTTCGTTACTGTGCTTCCAAAACAAAGCATAACTTATTCCTAATATAAAGCTATTATATAATGTTTTATAAATATAAAATGATGAAATAAAAAAAACGGCAAGGCATGAAATGGACAAAAAAAACTACTAAATGGAATAAAACGCTAAGAAGTGGAAGTGGAATATCAAAATTTCCTTTTTACTTCCTTCACGACTAAGACAGTTTGGTTATGGCTTGCAAAAAGATGTAAACGATGTGTATGCTAGATGTTGCAAACAAAATAGACATTGAAGGCGGTCAATATTGTCACCAAGGGATGATTCTTCAATTTAAAAGAGCCAACTAAATATTTTTTAAAAAAATAAATTTGATTTTCATGTGATGTTTTAATGCTTCTATGCATGTAGTTAGCATTTGTTTTGGCTTATGTAATGCATGTAGTTCAGCATCATAGCTGCATTAATTTGCGTCACTTTGGCTTTATAATCGTATATCGTATATCAATATTTAATGCCATTGCTATTTATAATGCTTAGCGCTTTATTGAGATGTCCATATTATTAGAAATAATTGTTAATAACGTTAATAATTATTAATATTTTTATATATATACAGTAATCCTTGAAATGATAATAAGCATTATGCATTTATTTTAAATAAATATAATCAACTTAAAAAAAGTAGGAATGACTATTTTCGTTCTGTTCTCAATTCGGGCGGGCAGTTAGGTTCATTAGAAAATGCAAGTCACATAATATATATATTTTTTTTAAATTGGAATATTTAACTTTGGCAGCAAGTGAATGTTTTGATGATGTGTAAAATCTTCACTTAAAAAATGCATAACATTTATTCGCATGTGTGACATAACACAAAAGTTTAGGTGTCATACCTTTAATGCAAAGTTTATATAACATTTTTGCTGCTTAAATCGATAGCCTTACCTAAGTATATAAAAAAAAACAATTAATCAAGTTGGTGAAGTCAAACATCTCAACTATATTTGTATATCCACTAAAATTTATATACAAAACCCGCAATGAGTCATTATAACGTTCTGACTATGCGACATTTATAATTTATTTAGTTTTTTTTTTGTGTTTTGTTGCGTGTGCTTGTGTGAGTGTTTGTTCATTCATGTAAAGCTTTTCTTGAGCGCAACGGTGCGGCAATATGTAAATATTGTGCGAAGCTCGCAATATCACTTCATTATGAGTCAATTTGTGTGTAAGGGTAGTTTAGTATAATATAGTTTTCGATATACCGACGCCAAGTCCTTTTCTTTGAACGTCTCGACGATGCCGTCTTGCCGTCGTCCTCGTCGTCTAAGCGGCTGATTGTTGTGCTTGTGTGTGTGTGGCGAGGTTGCAATTTGAGTCTTTTGCGTACAGTGGGTGGAATAAATATAGGAGGGCGACAGTTTGGCGATAAGTCGACGTTCTTCATAAACACAGAACAGGAGCATAATATTATATGTATATATATATATATAATATATATAAAGTACATTTCAACACACAAGTACTAGGTATATAGCGTGTGTTTCATATAAATATGCAAATGTAAACATGACGATGACGTACACTTGCGCAGACGAGAATATAACATATATATATTTTATATATGTATGTATATATGCATTATTTATGCGGAATAGCGTACATACATTTCAGCACGAGCATTTTTCCAAATTGAACACACGTCACTCTGAACAAATGTACATTTACCAATGCCGTTTTCATTATTTTTATATCTACGAGTATATACACGCTTTTCACTCACATAAAAACGCTTTTCCATGTTCCATTATTTTTTTCCTTCGTCGTTCTATTTTCATGTATATACGTGTATTTTTATGCGATAAAACGCGAGTGGGTTTCTCGCATCCCTTTTTTGCGTTGATAATTTGATTAACATAAAATTCGAATATAATAATATTATGTACATATACGTTATGTAGGATTTCCGAGTGGCATATGTGGTAGAACACATTATTTTTATTGAATACATGTTTGTAGTCTCTTTCTATTTATATTTGGAATACAGATTTAAGCGGGAAAAAAATGAGTCATGTAGAGTGTTTTCTATATTCGGTATCTGAGTAATGGATTTTATAGTATGAAAAATTGGAATATTTGGTATCTTGTTCAACCAAGAAAGATGAGCTATAATTAAATTACATTGTGTGACAAAAATTTGCAAAAAAAAATAATACTTTATGAAAGGTATTTTTATCCTAGAGGATTAGATGCAGCCTTTAAAAAGTAATAATATTTTAATTGAATAATATTGCCTCATTTAAAAAAGTAGTTTTTTACAATTTATATACTACATCAATTTACTAGTTTTTGTACCTTTTGTTGTATACACTTTTTTAAACGGATTGGCGTAAAATATATATGGTGAATTGTTCCGTGTTTTAAAAAGACAAACTGATTTTAATGTATGTACATATAATTTATTACGACAGTACTTTTTTTTATAATTTCGCGCACCTGAACGTTCATTTTTCAAAATGGTATTTTTATTACTATTAATTTGATTCCAATAACGTTTCGCTCCACCCAAAAAATAACATATAAGTAACTTTTATCCTCTTCCACAAAATCACCCCATTTTAGAAAATATCAAATTTTGTTTTTTTTTTCATTAGACTACGTTCCAAATTTCTCTAGGATGTTGGGCAAGAAGATGTATGGATTATAAAGCTTAACATTTGATTAGGCGCATTTTTTTAAATATTCACTTTAAATAATTGAACATTGATTAAAGTTGGTGCGGTTAATCAATGTTCAATTATTCAAACTAATATGAAGTTTTATAATCGAAAATAGTCTAAATTACTAAAAAAATATATGATTTAATAATATTTTAATATTTGTCGAAGGAAAAACCGTCAAAGGAATCCAAGCATAGGACGTAATAAAAGCTATAAAAGTTCGTTTAAGATTAAACTGAAAATTGAAAAATATAAATACCATCATAGGATTTGACATAATGAGATTACTGAAAATTCGGAGTCAAAAGTCATTTCGCCTGATAAAATACGGTTTCGGATTTATTTCTTGAAAAATGTGTATGAAAAATGTCAAAATATGAAATGGATTTCGCTTGTTGGTCGTTGTATAATAGATCTCTTAAAACAAGAATAAGAAAGGAAGCAAATCAATTATTATATTAACTAACGTTATTTTTTTTTTAAAACGCTTTTCTAACAAAAAACTTCGATAATTCGCATCATGTAAAACTACATTAAACATAAAAAACATTTTATATTATATTTTTTCTTTTTTAATATTTATACATTGTTTTAAATTAATAAATTATATACAAATAAATAAATTAGTATGGTTATTTGTTTGCAAAATGTTATTTTATTTTTATTATTTATTTAATTATTTCCACGCATAAAGATTGATGACACTTGAAATGTAAAAGTTAAAAAACATTTAATTACAGTGCTCTAAATATCAATTTAAAAAACACAGTGCGTTTAATCAAGTCCACTGCACCATAAAAGTTATTCCCTACCGTAGATTTTTAATAAAACCGAGGACAAAATGACATACAACATATATTAATTCAGCATTTGAACGGAGCAAATTATTAATAAATATAGAAAAGTGAAAGTTGAAAAAAAAACAAAATTTTATATTTAAGAAAACATTTTTTATCGTGATATATAGAATACAGTTACAATTGTACACAATCAATGCGATCATGATCAAAAATAATTTCCAAATCTGAAACGTGTCGAAAAATGTCTTAAATCGCTTAATATTATCAAAAAATGTATCCTAAAAAACAATTAAAAAATATTTGTAATAATAGTTCATTTTGTACCATAAACTTGAAGAGAGTAAAAATCAAAATAGTACATTAAATTCTCGATAATAATAATATCTGTGTAGCGTATGATGTCATATAAACACACACAAATATACGTACTGATGAGTACATCTATTATTCGTACACACATTATGAATGTATGTATAACTAACTCGCCACACGATGAAATAGTGCATATATATATACTCGTATATACTCTCAGCTCAAACACTCAGAAGCGCTCTCAAAAATATACTTCATTACCTTGCTCGCAAACTATACACACACTGTACCTATATACACTCGATATATCTGTATAATACATACACATATAATCGATGTCAAAATATATACTTCAGTGGTTTGTTCACGACAGAATTATACACAACACTACACAAGTCGAATGAAAGCAAAGCATGAAAGAACGCAACCCAAACATATAGTGAAGTTGCTCACAGTTCATGATTTCAGTTCAGCGGCCAGCTTGAGCACGTGTGTGTGTCACAAACGTCAAACGTAAAACGCACCACAGAAAACATAACCTTAAAAACCAGCGAGAGCATTGTGTGTGCGTTTTCGTTGTTTCGTGATTTATCTGAAAAGAATTGATTAAATTAAATCAATTCAATAGTAAATACAATCAGAAACACATTAATTTGTGTTTAAGTGTACTAGAAATAAGTTCAATCAAGTGTTATTGATTGAAAAAAGGTGACTTCCGCGTGTGAAGTTTTGATTTCGTCGTAGCCCCTTTTTTACCTTTAATTATGAGTTTCCGTGGACGCGGTGGCGGTGGAGGTCGCGGTGGTGGTGGATTTGGACGTAAGTATTTTAAGTGTAATATCAATATATAATGTAATAAACATATTTTCATCAAGAAATGTGTATATTTTTGACTTTGTGTCTGTACTCGTGCAATATAACCTCATATTTTGTATGTATACATTACAGGCGGCGGTGGTGGCGGCCGTGGTGGTGGTGGTTTCCGTGGAGGCAGTGGTGGCGGTGGATTCGGTGGTGGACGTAAATTCGATACAGGTCCACCAGAGCGTGTCATTCCATTGGGTGTCTACGATTACCCGTGCCAAGAGGACCTTGTGTGCAAAGTACAAATCGATGATGTTCCATATTTCAATGCTCCGATTTTCTTGGAAAACAAAGAACAGATTGGAAAGATCGACGAAATTTTCGGTACAATTCGTGACTATTCTGTTACGGTGAAGCTCAGTGATAACATTAAGGCCAGCAGTTTTAATAAATCACAAAAGGTATGTACGACTTGTTGCTTTCGAAGAGTATGCTAATTTTATGTATATTTATAAATTATTTCTTTTTTGTGTAGCTTTTCATTGATCCCGCAAAACTTCTGCCAATTCACCGGTTCCTCCCGAAAGCAGCACAGCCAAAGGGTGCCAAGCGAATTGGTGGAGGTGGTGACCGCGGTGGAAGGGGTCGTGGTGGACGAGGTGGCGGTGGATTTGCCGGTCGAGGTGGTGGTGGTCGTGGAGGTCCAGGTGGACGTGGAGGTCCAGGTGGACGTGGAGGTTTCGGCGGCGGTGGTGGTGGCCGTGGATTTGGTGGAGGCCGTGGTCGTGGCGCTCCTGGAGGACGAGGAGGTGGTGGACGTTGGTAACGACGATAATAAGAAGTATATAAGTTCTTTTATATATATGAGTATATGCACAATGTTTATGACAACATGTTGGAATTTTGTGTTTTAAATAATAAATACATTTGAATTTTTAAGGATAAACATATTTTACTGTTTTATTGAAGCGGTATAAACTGAAATAATCAATTTTTTAAATTAAAGACTATGAAAATGAGCAATAATTTTTGAACCGACGCATGCGCATTAGATGGAACAACGCGCGGGATAGTGTATAACAGCGGAGGGTAGAGCGATGTGTATTTAGAGTATATATCTTATATCCTATTTTGCAAATGTTTATTGGAATAACGTGATATTTTAGGAATATATAGTTTGTTTTTGCACGATACGCTTTATCTATAAAATTAATTATCAATCCATATTTTTGATGAATCTTCTTTCCAATTAGTAAAAGTTACAATTTAGATCAGAGGATAAATTCTCGTGTTGATGGAAAAGTTAACCGGGCAGCTTAATAGATATAAATAAATCCGCCAACATTAAAATAAAGATTGGCTATTCTGACGAGTATAAGACAGTTTAGTGTCGAAATTTATGAATTGGGTTTATTCTGATAGCAATTCATTTTTCAAGAAGAATTTAGGCAAAATAAAAATTACAATTTGTGTTATTTGTTCATTTTTATATAAACATATCTTGATGAGGACTTATCCGAGAGTGTAGACTTTTCCTTCTGTCAGATTTCTGCGCAAAATTGTCGTTAAACCTGACAGAAAATCTATACAGTCTACAATCTGCTGTATTCACAGTCACAATTTTGTAATTTAAGTAATTTAATTTTTAAAAGTTTTAGTACTCGATAATCGCATATTAAAACCATGTTCTAAAATTCCTAAAATGTTTGAAAAACCTAATAATATCAATTTTAAGAATTTTTGGATTTTATTTGGAGATTTTTTGAAATAACTATTTTAAAATATAATATTTATAACTCGGAAAACCATTTTAAATATTTTATCTTGAGAATCGAATAGTTTATCTTGAAAATCAGTTATCTTCAATAGAGCCGCTCGCGAATACGAACCGTGATTTCTGCTCGCCTGCTATCCGAGTCATTCAAATTTTCCTGTTAAGCTCGTAAAATTGATCAAATAGTTTAAAAAATTTGCATGTCTGATTTAAAATAAATCTACTTTTATGAAATAAAGAAGTAGAGGTTTATTAATTTATGATTTTATATAACAATACAATGCAAAAAAAATGACACGATACGCAAAGCGTTTATCTGAAATTATGTCGTCGCTATAAAAGCACTATGATTCGCTAATGCATAAAATGACTGATAGCATAAAGATATCATTAGAACAGTAATTCCACTAGTCAGCAAAAATGAGAAATATATTACATGAACTTATTCTTGATAAATGATCACAAAGCAAATAAATCCCATTTAACTTTGGTGTGATTGATTCGATTATTTCTGACAATAAAAAGCCAAATTCTCACATTCGTAATAAATAACTACTCGACCGATCGACCAAAATTATATATAAACGTGCAATGATCGTATCAATACATGTATTTATTTAAATTTAGCTAAATCGCGCCGATCGCTTAAACTTATTTTCGGTGCAGGTTTCTCACGAGTGCATTTTAAACGTCCTCTCGCCCGCACGCACGCACATCACTTGCACGCACCATATATCCAATGGGTTCAAGGATATTTTGGCAAGATGACCGACGTAAGGCATTCGAACAAAAAATGGTTCGTACACGTATTATAATAATAAATATGCAGTGCACGATCGACGACATGGGCCGGACAGAGCGGGCGCCTCGTTCACTGGAGAGTGACATTTAATAAAGTGTGTCGCGCACGCATTTAAGCTACGTGCATAAATTACAATAAACATTTTTTTGCTCAATTGGTTTTGTTGTGCGCTGTGATGATGAGCTGCTGTTAATGTACAACATGAATTGAAAAAATTGAAATCATTTAAAATCCTATCATATATAACCATTGATCGTACCAGGAAACCTGTCCTGGTGCGCACGTTTCGCGCTTTAAGAAGTGTCAGATTTGTGCGAGTATAATAATATAGTGTAATTTATATGTATGTATAAATAAATATATTATGTTTTCCTTCTGTACAACCAGAATGTACAAATTTATCTACAACTCGATTAACCGCGCTTGCGTACAGTACACATACTTTCGATATATACTCATATATGAAATACCATAATATAGGTGCTCTCGGACAGCGCACGCACATAGCAAAAATATACGCGTGTTTCAAGGCTAATAATCATGGTGCTGTGGTTGTTGTTGTTGCTGTAACATATCTTAGGTGCTGCTGCTGTTGTTGTAGCTGTTTATGGCCTATCGCTGCTGGGCAGCGCGCGATCGTTTACCAAACATTTAACCTTCGAAGATCGTGAGCTTTTAACGCAAACGAGCGCCCAGCCCATAT
>JANSTU010049694.1:0-22204 GCA_027564075.1 Bolitophila hybrida | reverse complement strand
CAAATTCTTGTTATAAATCTATCCTTACATGAAAATTAAAACAAGTTTGAAAGTTCCCGAAATGTTTAAATCAGGATCACGTTGGAATGAACCCGCTACTGATTAACACTGTTTTACATTTTTATTACTTTTATTAAATATTTGGTATCCGTATGCCCGTGACAATAATATGACTATGATTTAATGACATTTTTCTTTAAAAAAACTCACTTTTATCCGAAACTGTATTCTATTTGGCGAAATGACTTTTTACTCAAATGTTTCAATAATCTCATTATGTCAAATCATATGGTATTTATATTTGACACTTTTTTGTTTATTCTTAAATAAGAAACTACATTTTGACTTTTGCGAACTTTTAAAAAAATGTATTACTTCTATATTTTTGGACGCCTTGGACTGTATAGTTTCTTCGACAAATACTCAAATATTATTAAATAATTATTTTTTAATATTTTAGATTATTTTGAACGATATTATCGACATAAACATTTTTAACATATTTTCTAACCTCATTATTTGACTTTTGTGGAATTTTAGGAATTTTAAAACCAGATTTTCGCAAAACGTAATAAATAAAAGTACGATTTTTTTATGTAAAATGTAGCATTTATATAAAAAATGTATTATTAAATCTTGCTGCTTTTCTCATTGAGATTGCAAAACAAATCGCAGAAAACCAAATAGCCTGTTTTTTATAAATTATTGGATTGGATACAAATTAATACACAATTTCAGTAAAGTTTCTGAGACCTATTTGAGCACACTAAACTAATTTGCTAGACTAAATTTTACAATAATCACAACTCAACCTATCTAATTTCAAATAATCCTTATATACTTAATTAAATCAGCTCGTTTATATTCAAGTTTTAAGAATAAAAATCAAAAGTCACGGAGAAAAGCGTTTCTGTCAAAGTTATGTGAGATTTAAAATAAAATACGGGCAATGATAATAATTAAATACAATCGACTTTAAATACGCTGGTATAAAATGTTCAAACATAAACGAACGCACCCTCATAATAACATCGCATACGAGCTGTGCGCCTATGCACTTCTCAAGTTCGTCGTGGTAGTGATGTTGCGGATGCAGCGCCGTAATTCGCCGCCACCATTGCAGCGCAACACCGTTTGTTCGTAGTGTCAAATTTATACTCGACGCGCAGTCAAAAGTGAAGTTGTTAATATAAAAAAATTGTTTTTCCCGTGCGCGACTGTGCCCAGCCCATTTTTTAAACAAAAAACTGTGCAAATAAGTAAGTTTGGCCCGTTTTATCGGTCTGTATACAATGCGAACTCTTTGCCTGACCATTTGGGGACATTTGTGATCGGTTTAGAAAAACACCCAGTGCGTGTATCGTCATCATCGTTGTGTGCCCTCTTCCAAAGTATTTCGAATTCCAAAATGGCGATATTGGAATTCGCGTTCTGTGTCTACTTATATGTGTGTTAGTGTGTATGTGTTTTTGTTAAAGCGCATCTGCGATCAAAATCATATATATCGCAAACTGTCCGATAGGCAGCTCCTTTTGTTTTATGTTGAGGATCGGGCCAATACAAAGTGCAACGCTTCACTGCCGCCCCCGCTGTACAGCTAGCGCTGCAGAATGTAAATGGGCTTGTCGCGACAGTCTCGTCACCCGCTGGTCGCTCTGTGTGTGTGTGTGTGTGTGTGTTTCTTGCTCGGTCATTGGAATTGCTCTTTCGCGTCCGTTTATGTGTGGAATTCAATATTTTCAACTGTTCTTCATACTTGGTGACGATTACGTGAATACATACACACACGCGCGCACGCTTCAGGAATGCTAATTAATCTTGGCGACTCTTGCATATATGTTTGCATGCTCGTGTGACCATATTTCTGTATTTGTTTATTTTTGTGTGTGTGTGTGTGTTTGTGCGATCTGGAGACGTGGGCCATTGACCGAAGATATTCAAATTTGCAAGGCTCCAAAAACACATAATTTGTTTACGTAACCCATGAAGGAACAAGAGAACACCGCATAACGAAATTCATATTCAAACATGATAACGATATTGTACGTTGATGCTGATAACACGTTTATCTGACTTAGTGCTGGGATTTACTTCAATCACTGGCGCTACTCTGGTGCAACCTTGATCTTGGGCATGCATAATGCTATCAAAAATAACCTGATGCATTATAAATGTTGGCATCATAAATGTATAAATACTCTGAGCTCTTAAGATCTCTGCTTCTGATATAATCAGTAAAACGTCAAGTGTTTAAATTGTATGACTTCTCTAATATGTAATCAAATATGATTTATGTTTATTATTTCTTATAATTGGATCTAGTGATTTATGTATGAGTCATTCTTCGAATCGTAAAAATACACTATTTGTGCTATAGTAAATGTCTGACCGATGTGTATAGATAAAAAACTGGTCAATATATTTTTTATCTGATCATTTCATCTCTTACCATGGAAGTATTTAATTAGATGCTACACAATTGACAATGTTACCATAGCCGAGTTGGTTGACGCGTTGGCCTGTCTTATGGGAGGTCGCCGGTTCAATCCCGGCCGGTAGACCGCAGTGTTTTTCGAATGTAGCATTTTAAATCAGTAGGTTCTTATATCTAAAATAGGTTATTGATTTCGAATAACGGAACATTAATGTTATCAATTAAAATATACACACGCACCCTGTACAGAACAAAAAGTGAATGATGACGTTGATGATTCACGATTTCGAATATAAAAATAGCAAGATAGATCTCCGTGCATAGAGATATCTAAAAAAATATGCGCATTTGACCTGCAAAGTTGTTCGAGTCGCGTCAGGGCAAATTAAGACTCCTAACCATTGGGATGTGTTGTGAGTTTTAGAGCACAGTAGCTCAAATAGGAGTATGATAATGCCACTTTTCATCTAGACCTGAAGTTTGTTTTATTTTTAAGACACAAAAAAGTTCAAGAGCGATCTTTTAATTATAAAAGAGTGCTTAAGTGCACAATGTTATATATTTGGACCATAAACTGTAGTTATTGGTATCATTGACAGTATATTGTAAAACCAGAACTAGGGATTTGATGATCACTCATTTTTTTCAAAATATTTATGTGGCCTTCAACCGGACATATTTCCCACCAATGCTCTCTAACCCACGACTTCTTCTCCACAAATAGAAACCTACTTTGCCTTACATGACCCAGTTATCGCAATCTACCAATACAGTTGTTGTAACTCATAATTACACCGTTTACATCAAGCATTATCATGACGGGCCTGGAAATAGAACGTAAGACTTTCGACGGCTCGCAATTTGAGCTTGTCACATAACGACTGGTCGTAATTAGTACACGTTAAATTTGAGACTTCAGTAAAGTCTCGGTGACCGACGACCGACAATCATAAGGGGATTTAATGACAATCGACGAAATATATTTCGACCAGAAAACCAGTGGTTATCTTCTACGGTTTCATCCCAAAAGCATGAACTGAGATAATATATATAACACTTATTGACGAAATCCTAAATAGTATTGAAAAAAAGAAGATAACTGCAACTATATTTATTGACCAAAAAAGCTTTTGTAAATTAGACAAAGAAATATTTAGAATTTGTGACTCAATAATATTAATAAAAAGCTTTCTGATCAATCGTAAATAATTTGTACAAATAGATAATGACATAAGTAGGACTTTAACATTGACTGTAGTGTGCCGCAAGGCTCACAACTTTCTGCACCATTATGTATAAACATAACGAATAAGCCCACTTATATCTATATGCCACTGATATAGCAATTGTCAAAATCCCAATGAAGTAAAAGCTCAAATGAAGAACGTTCTAAATATTATAGAGAATTACTTTGATAGTAATTTTCTTTCAAACATTGAAATGAATCCTACTTATAAACGGCTTCGAATTTAGAGCACACCGCATAATTTTATTTTGCAATCCAAATTAATAAAAAAATCCCACAAAACATTTTTTTTTAAGGCTTAGCAATAAATTCAAATATGCACACTGCATAATTGCATTCCATTGCTCCATTAAGAAGGAAATATGTAAAGATAAAAAAATGATTGTTTGTAAATTATTTATTTATTTTTTTTAATCTTGTAAAATGGTTCATGGCAATTATGTGCACAAGTCAAGTCTTCGGCGGCACACCTCCAACCGATGGTCCAAATTTTTGATGACATCTCTACATAATTGCTCCTCGATCTCACCAATATGTCTTGGTATCTGGTCCCTTAGCTCTTGAGTTGTTGTTGGCTTGTTGGCATAGACCATGCTCTTAAGATATCCCCAAAGAAAGATGTCCAAAGGCGTCAAATCGCTTGATCTCGGTGGTCAATTAATTTCGCTGTTTCAAGAGATGATGCTCCCAGGAAACTTCTCATACAATACAGCCAATGTTGCATTGGCTATCTGGCATGTAGCGCCGTCTTGTTGAAACCACATGTTGTCGGGATCCATAGCATCCATGGCACGGTACCGCTCACCATTTACCGTAACTGAATTGCTGCATTTTCAAAGAAAAATGGTCCAATGATTCCGACACCAAAAAAGACGCACCAAACAGTGACTTTTTGTGGATGCATTGGCTTCTCAACAATCGCCCTTGGATTTTCATCAGCCCAAATGCGGCAATTCTGCTTAATAACAAAGCCACTGAGATGGAAATGGGCCTCGTCGCCGAAGAAGATTTTCTGGCAAAATTCCGCATCGGTTTGTTTTTGCTCATGCATCCAATCGGCGAACGTTTAGCGCTTCAATTGGTCAGCAGGCTTCACTTCTTGGGTCAATTGAATTTTGGTGGCGAGAAGAGACAAAAGAAAATCCTTCCTTAAAATACGATGTTCAATTCCTGCGCACGATGACGAACTGTGATGTCTGGTATTTCGGCCACATGCTCACGAACTGAAGCAATGTTTTCATCTGAACGTGCGTGTCCGAAGACGTGGTGGTCTTTTCGCATATGCCACCAACCTAGTTTGTTTTTGTTTTTTTGTTTGTTTTTTGCACAATTTTTGCTATTGCACTCTCACTAGGACAATTATGCGGACCGAAAAATCGCGAAGTGCGCGTAATGCATTTTTGTTTTAACGCCCATTTTCGTAATAGGCTTCAATTCCTTTAACACGTTGTTCGATTGTTAATCTTTGCATGGTTGATATTGCCAAAGACTGAACTTACCAAATCTAAAAAATGATTTGACGTGTAAGCGTTGTTCACATGTTCTTAATGGAACACCCTTAAATAGGGACCAACACTCAGATGTAGGCCTTGTATCCACGGTAAAATCCGTGAAAGTGTGGGGAGGAAATGTGTGGAGGGTGTCAATTGTGCTGATAGCTGTTTAGTTGTACATCAATAAACTGTTGCACGTACTGTCTAATTTCGTTAATAATCAAAAAAATCGTCTGGTTCGAATGGTTATTGTTAAATTAAATTAAAAGCCTAAACAAGCGTAATGTCTAGGGATAATTATGGGATTTTTCGGAAGTGACATTTTGAGGGCGCCTAAGAGTCGTGCAGAAGACCATTATCCTGGAGATGTATATTCATAGCTTTCAGGTCTATAACATATTTTATGAGTCGGTCTCCAACGTGCAGAGGACCATCATCCTTTTTGCTACAGTTTTTTGACGCTGTTGTAGGAATACATGATCTGTATTAGTGTTGTTTCCTCCATGTTCGGTAGAGTTTTTGGGTCTAATAAAAATCGGTTGAGCCTGCACGTCCAAAAGTAATTCAAGCAGCTTTCGGTATCTCCCATTATAATTCGTCAGTTCCTTTTAGCGAACTGTGATACTCCAAGATATCGTTTACATGGTGAAGCTGTTTGCAAATTTAGCAATATGCTTCATATCCCTGTATTACTAATCTCACTTGAATAGTTCGTTCATTTTGACGTGTATTATTATTGTATAAAATGTAAATTAGGATTGTCGCGTATTTATCAACATATCTCATAATATCCATTATTAACCATACGTTTTTGTTTCAACCCTAGCTGTCAAACCACTGTGTCAGACGCCAGAGTCGAGTAACATAACAATAAAAAGACAGTGCAATGCAGACGATCAAGTGTGTGGTGGTCGGCGACGGTGCCGTCGGTAAAACATGCCTGCTTATTTCGTACACCACGAACAAGTTTCCATCGGAGTACGTGCCAACGGTATTCGATAACTATGCAGTAACGGTAATGATTGGCGGTGAACCGTACACACTCGGTCTATTCGATACAGCCGGTCAGGAGGACTACGATCGCCTGCGACCATTGTCCTATCCACAGACGGACGTATTTTTGGTGTGCTTCTCGGTGGTTAGTCCAAGTTCATTTGAAAACGTCAAGGAAAAGGTAATTTTATATTTTTTTATATAAATATATAATTTGTTTAAATTAAACACCGCTTTTTGTTGTAGTGGGTGCCCGAAATCACACACCACTGTCAGAAGACACCATTCTTGTTGGTCGGCACACAGATTGATTTGCGCGACGAGAACACAACGCTCGAGAAACTGGCCAAGAATAAACAGAAGCCAATTACAATGGAGAGCGGCGAGAAGCTGGCCAAGGAGCTGAAGGCCGTCAAATATGTCGAGTGCTCGGCACTAACACAGGTAATTTAATAATTACAAAATAATTCAAAGTAATTGTTCTAATATACGTTTATATTTTTCATGATTGTGCAGAAGGGACTCAAAAATGTCTTCGACGAGGCTATATTGGCTGCTCTGGAGCCACCAGAGCCCACCAAGAAGCGACGATGCAAGTTCCTGTAAACGCACAAAAAACACACACACACACATAAATACATAATACATACTACATTTCGTTCGCCAGCAATGTATTTCTATAATATTTTCGCACTAAAAAACATTTTTACGAAAGACACACAAGCATAATAACCAACTTCTTAAGCAAAAAAAAAAAAAACACAAAAAAACAAAACAAATTTCCATACTATGCGGAATAACTAACTAACTATTATTTTAGAAAAGAAATTTAAAAAAACATGTGTTTACGCACCTGTTCGTCTGGTGCGCACGTGCGTGAGCGTCCGTCGTGGTCAAAGAGCACCAGCAGCAAAACGCATCCACAGTGTGGAGACAAAATCCGGGGTAGTACATTTCACTTTCTGCTTATAGTATTTTTAATGAAATTGGATATAATTTTATTATGTATACTGTATAGCAGGATAGACGATACGTACGCATGCGCGCGCTCTTTTTCCCCCTCTCTCTCACTCGCACGAATCGTTAGTATTGTCGTGTACGAGAAGGATCGACGATTGCAAAACTACATACAAAATATTATATATAAATATTATAACTATATGAAAATATCGTAAGAAATAATGCATTCAAATAAAGTACGTCAGTTATTTGTAGAGATTTTTGTATGTTATTTATTTTTTTGTGTGTTTATCAGCAATATATGTGTAAACATGCATCGAGTTTTATTATTGTTGTCTCTCGTGACATTTCGATATACATATAGCTAGTAATCTAATGTTTTCCCGAGGAGACCACAAAAAACGCACTAAATCGCGTGAGCCGTATTACAATCACACAGATTTTATACACGAATTTTTCACAAACACTTTTCTAAAAATAATAAAATGTATAACGTAAACAAAAAAAAAACTTCAAGACCAACCACAAACAACCCCAAATCACTCACATAACACCAATATTTCTACCTTTAAATTTATTTTACGAAAATGTATTTCTTAAATATTAAGAATAACAAATCCTTCTTCCCAATCCTAATAAAGTGTCATTGTGCAAAATAATACAAAATGTTTCAGGAAGCGAAAACACACATTGCATTATAAATAATAGTGTCGTAGTATTTAAGTAAAGAAAAACCAGTCTGGAAAAAAACGATAGAACCATTTATGACCGCGAATATAATGATAATGTTATAAAATATTGATGATACGATAAGATGAGCTTGATGCATAAAGAATCAGCTATTATATTATTATAATCTTTAAAAAAATGACGCGTATAATTATTTAGCTCACCGGAAGCGATTTTATTTCCGACGCCGATGCGATACACCACCCTCTATATTTGTAATAAGACCTAAATTCGCATAGTTTTGTTTATGTTTTTGATTGTAGTGTGGTGGTTTTATCGCAAATTGCTAAGAAAAATATCATTTCTATGAATTCTATTATATTAAAACAAAAATTATTGCTAATCGTAAATGTCTAAGCAATTACAACAACAAAACACACAAACATTATATAATAAAAAAAATGCAGTTTTTGTATAATACAATAATATAATTTATATATTTCCAAAAACGACGAGCTGTTTTATTTGTTAGGTATTAACTTTCTTGTCAGTAGGATAAAGGAGTTGGGTATCATCAAGGGATCTTTCAAGTTAATCTACGTGCCAATGAAAGCACAAAACATTGCTATAGTATAGAGTACCCCTTTGAACCGATCTGTGGAAAGACTGCACGCTTTCTCTGTCTGGAAAATAAGGAAACTTTCATTTTCAAAGACAGAAAGAGTACCATAACATACTCTCACAGCTAGCAATGATACACGCGGTTGCCGTTTATCCGGAGCGCTAATTTGTGTAGAACAAATAAGAAGAAGGCAGATAGTATGCCTACGTGCTGTCAGTCAACAAAGTAGGTTAGGCGAATGGTTAACCACCAAAACCATAAAAAAATCACAGGTTCTGAAACAAATAACAACGCCTCGGTTCGAACAGGAAATTCGTCAACCCAAGCTATGAAATAAGGACAACGATTTGGCAATTAGACCTTGTAGCAACCTTGAACGTTAAGAACGGCTAAGCTGGACGTAACAGCTATCCAAGAGACCAGGTGACCTTACAAATTGTTCTCGGTAATTTTAATGCCAAGGTTGGTGAAGAGGTCATGTACAAGCAAACAGTTTGTCAACACAGCCTTCATGAGTCTTCGAGCGGAAATGGGTGCTTTGTCTAAATACATGATTGTTAGTGGTTCATATTTTCCACATAAAGATATCCATAAAGCTACTTGGATATCTCCTGATGGAAGAGTAGCAAACCAGATTGACAACGAGTTAATTGATGGCCAACACTGCTCAAGCGTGTTAGATGTGAAAATCTGCCGCGGACCTAACATAGACACTGATCATTATTTAGTAAAAATCCAAAGCAGCGGAGCATCCACCGCAGAAAAGATTCGACTTCGAGTTGCTGTAAAGCGCAGACAAGCTGGAGGAACGGATAGTGGAAGATGTGGAACACGAAGCAACATCAACAAACGACATGTGGAACCGACTAAAGCGGCGCTGGAGGTTAAAAACTAGCACAGCTTAAACCTTGGAGCGGGCTACACATGCCAACAATGAGGACTATAGGACGAAATGGTCAATTGAGCGAAAACTGTTCCGACGAAAGAAGAGGGAATAGCAGAGAAAACTTTTCGCGGAATTTGAGAATGTTAAGACCGGGTAAAATCAACAACCCTTATGTGTCACGTATGGCGTAGTTTTGGCAGACGAAGAAAGGTGCATCGCTAGATGGGCGGAGTACTTCAAGAATCTCCTTAATGTAGGTTCTCACTCAACCCATGACAACAATAGCTCTTTTACAATACACTCTGCACTACAAGAAGTTACGGATGTTATTCTCAGGCTCAAGAATAATAAATCGCCGATGTCTGACAACATGCCCGGAGAACTCCTTAAATATGATGGAGATGCAGTATGGTTGTTGTTACATGAGCTTATTGAGTGGAAGCTTTGCGTAATTTGTCCTCTATACAAGAAAGAAGATAAAATGGATTGTATGAACTATAGAGGTATAACTCAATTAATCATCAACAACAGAGCTTTTAACATAAGGCAGATTCTAGAATAAGGCCGAGAGTTCAACCTTACCACTTAACATTTATTTGTTGATTTCATGACGGCATATGGATACTCTCTTATACTCTCAGCAATTTAACGATGGGAGACATAAGTGTGGAAGTGGTGGACAATTTTGTGTACCTTGGGTCACAGGTCAATGGTGACAACAACGTAGGAGTTCTTTAGTCTCCAGAAACTCCTCCACATGAGGCTCGGACAGCTCGTAGAAAGTCGGCAACAGTTCAGCAACTACTTTTTGAGCAAGAAGTAGATGATATTTGGTATGATACATTTAATTTTAGAAAATAATTGAAACTTTAAATGCGTTTTCCTCAAAACTGCATTAAGTGGCAGTATCAAATCTACAGCTTTTAAATTTGTAAATCGACTATCAATCAATTCCGAGAGTTCGTTGCAGCCATCTGGCCTAACTTTTAAATGAAATGAAATTTCCACTTTAATGTAGTTAAGAACTCCAACTTTGAAATGTGTAGATGGGCTCAAATAAGGCTTCAGCATTAATGCAAATCTCCAACTTTGAAATTGGGCTCATGAAAAATCCGCTTTAATGCTTCCTTTTAGCTTTATTTTCTAGTTATTCACAGTACCTTTCGAATTATGTATGTACAGTCACCATATCGCCGAGAAGTTCAAATATCTAAAAAAGTGCATTGAACGGCCGATATTAAAAAAAATAAAAATAAACTTTTTTCCCCAAACGATCTACTTTTTGGGACTTTTTTTTTTGTTTCAAATACAGAGAGGCAAAAAATGTAGAGCTACTTAAAAATATGCTAAATAAAGTGCAAATAAAATGCAGAAATTAAAAACTGAAATTTTGCGACATTTTTATGTAATTCTATGAGTACAATTTGTGAACAAGAGTTACACGCAAATTCGCACTGCGGACAGTTTTTTTTAATTGAGTTTTTTTGATTAGAGACAAAAAGTATCAATAACCTAGCAACCATGCAGACGTCAAACCCAGAGTTGTGAAATAATTAAAGAAAACATAGTCAGTAAATAATGAGTACTTAAATATTTATATTCAATCATTACTGAATACTTTTTTGTACAAAGTATTTAATATATTTAAAACGTAATTATGTCGAATTGTATTACAGTATCACTGCTCACAACTCACAACTCTAGATCGAATTCCACCGCTTCGAAAACTGCTTCGTCCATCGTAAATTCTCTTCGCTGACTCGTCCTCCTCTTTGTCGCTTTCGCTTCAGAAAGGACAGTCGTGGCTTATAACCATAGTGGCCTCTACAGATCTATGTGAATAACGCATTCCAGTGCATATCTCCTTAAGTCTTACCAAAAAGCAGGTATTATGATTTGCCTCACGTTCGACTATTGTTAACTGTCAATGTAAAATTCAAATATAAAACAAAACAAATATTTTTCAAAATTGAATAAAAAATATGCAACTTTATTATTTGTATAACGTCAAAAGGATTTATGCATTGTATATTATATATAACATAACAGTTAATTATCAAAACTACTTACAAAGTTAGTGTCTACAAATGTTTATTTGTGTGTGTGTTATAATACAGCGGAAAGAATTCTTAAATCAATCATTCGTGTGAACAAAAAAAAGAATTCATTCGTGGAACATTTTCTCAATATATATTATATGTATATGCAAATTTAGAAAAAGAGTAATCCTATTCGGTGTTAGTTTTTAATTATTTATTCACTTTTGGGTTTTTGGAACTTATCAGCTAAGCGTACTTATTTTCTAAGGGGGGTGAGACGTATTCTATAGATTTAATAATGTACAATTTTACATTGACGCTATTGTGTGTTTATGCGTAGAAACACAATAATTCTTTAAAAACGAATATTTAATATAAAATAGATTATAGATTTTTCAATTCGGCGCAGACTGTGATTGTGCTGTGCTGCAACAAAAAGTTTTACGATGAAGACTATATTTACATGAGAGTTAAATAAAAGAGAGAAAGGGGATTGTTTGGGAGGGTGTATTGATCACTGAATTAGCTTCTGTGCCGGTTCTAACCGGTAACCATTATCAAATTTGTTCCAATTTAACGACGCGCTGACCGAGCACGTCGAGTTGGTCGATTTGCTGCTGCTGCTGCTGGTCGATTTGTTGTTGGATCTGTTGTTGCTGCATTTGCTGAAGTTGCATTTGTTGTTGTTGCATAGAATCCATGCCGGACGGCTGCAGCACAACGGTATTGGTGCTGCCGTCCGGCGAATTAGTCGTGACCAACTGTGGCAGGTGAATTTGAACGGGCAGGGTGGTATTATTGCTGGTTGGAACCTGATAAAAAATATGTTTTTAACAAACGAATTCAAAATATATCTGCTAAAATAATTACGTGAATTGTTACGCCAGCTGGCAGGCAAATGGTTTGACCTTCGCTGAGCATCTGGCCAAAGTCCGTGGAAGATGTTGTGTTCTCCGAATTCTGGGTATTGCTGTCGGACATCGGCGTTGTACCAACGGCTGATGCGGCTGCCTGGGCATTCATCTCCTCTTTGATTCGCTTCGTCGCATGCGATTTTGCATGTTTTCGTAAATGGTCTTTCCTATAGAATCCCTTGCCACATTCACCACAGATCTACATAAAACAACAAATATTATATTTTATTCGCGACTTCTTTGCTAAACATAAAACTAACCTCATTCTTTTCACCACTGTGAATAACAAAGTGCAGATTCAGATGTTCCTTGCGTTTGAAGCCCTTCATACAAACGCTGCACACAAACGGTCGTTCTGGACTGTGACCCAGTTTGTGTCGTTCCAAGTGCTCCTTGCGCTTAAGGCCAGCCCCGCACAGATCACAAATATAGCGTCGTTCAATCTTGTGCACAGACAGATGCTGCTCAAGATTACTCTTGTCCGGATAGGCCATCTGACACTCGGGACAGCAGAACAATATCGTACCGTCCAGTGCGGTTGCAATGTGTACCTGGCCGGGCTTTGGTGGTTTGGGTTTTGGAATTTTTTTCTTATATTTTCGCTTCTTCTTTACTTTACCGTTCGGTTGTGTTTGTTCCATAGATTCGTTTGGGTCTGATTTGACTTGTGGTATCTGTGAACCCTCTGACTCGAGGTCATCTTCGATCGTGGTGTCCTCTTCGTTCAAATCGGTGGACTCAACGATACTCACGTTCAGCTGATCACTGTTCAATGGTGAGTTTATAATTTGAGATTCACGTTTGATAGTGGTCGGATTAAACTTCAGGAACTGCTGAAGATTCAGTGAGAGACCCTGCCGTGATAGGTATTCGGCTAGATCAGCATTGTTTTGTGTCAGTGTATTGCCCCAGACTGGCTCCTGTTTGATTGTGATTGTATTATAGTCACGGTTCTCTTGGCCGTCATCCACTCCGCCACCGGAACCATCTTGTATTGTTTGTGCGTTTATGAGATTCTGCTGCTGTTGTTGTTGCTGCTGGTGTTGTTGTTGTTGTTGCTGCTGCTGCTGTTGCTGTTGATGCATATGCGCACCCTGAGCGAATAGCTGTAGATCCTGTGGTTGAATAGCTGCCAATACTGTAACGCCCTCGGGAAGACCATGATTGGGCATAAGTTCACCGTCTTGTGGCACGGCCACCGTGAGTACGGTTGGCTGTTGGCCCATTTGCATTTGAGTCATCTGCATTGGTGCCATCTGATACTTGGGCGTTACCTGCTGATACTGATTCGGATTGAGCACCTGAATTTGTACGGTTTGCTGAACATCACCAGGTTTATCGCCTGGCATCGAAATGGGCAGGATGAGCGTTTGTGATTGTTGCATGTGCGCATTGTGATTTGAGTGCTGGTGTTGCTGGTTCTGCTGATGAAAGCCGGCTCCGTTTTCCATGGGTCGTAGAAACTGCATGCCGCCATCGCCGCCGGACACGAGACTCACCACCTATGGTAAAAAGTACGGTATAAAAAATTGCTGTTTTGTTTTATTTACGAATATTTATTATTTCGTTTTAAAAAAATATAATTTAAAAAATCTTTTTGATTTTTTTTTTTATATTTTCTTAAATAAAATAATATTTTAAGATTTTTTTAAGGACTTCTTTTTAATTTTCTCTTTATTTTTTATAATTATAATCTATACATATATAAAAATAAAAAAAAATACAATATATATCATTATGGAAATTAGTTTATTTTTTAAATTGTATCACCGATTCGTATATTTTTGAGATAATTCTATTCCCTGAGATCATCTTGTATTATATATTTATATATATATATATATATATATAAATATATAACTTAAATAAAACAAATAAATAAATATTTTTATAAAAATTTAGTTTCGACTTTTCAATAAAATTATACAATTTTAAACAAACACGTCCGTTTAATTTACAATTCTGCAGGCATAGCAATAAATGTAATCTGACCATTAATCCGCTTGGCACGACCAAAGCGACGCGACCGGCAATGCAACCGAGGATCGGACAAAACGCAGTATTAAAAGGTAACCCTGACATTTGCTATAAACAGTTGGTGATGTTAGTGAAAGTTTGCACAATTCTAACGGTGTGCAATTATTGTGCACATCTTTTAAAAGTGCAACAATCCTGTATGCATATACTGAAGAAGTGCATGTATTATTTATCTTCGTGTGTGTGTGTGTGTGGGATTTTAAATAGCATTGAATGAATTGAAAGATTATTCATAGAAATAACAGCATTAGTATAATATTTCGATACAATTCATAATTTTTAATCAATTTACTGATGAAATTTTTTACGACCAATTAAATGGAAAATATTTTTATGACTGTAATTTTAACTAATACAACGTAATTCTAAATTAGCTAAAGTTAGCCAAAAGATCATTTAGCGGAATTCCCACCTTAGTGGAGAGCTGATAATATAAATGCATACAGAATAAATCACTGGTTGATTCTGTTTTTGGGCTGATGGAACAAATGGCACGTTCTTCATCATTTTTTTATAATTTTAGATTTTTTAGATATTCTGTTTTTTTTTAGTTAGAAAATCAGTTCTTTTACAATTAGCTGTTTAAAAAACAGTTTTTTCCGAAAAGTAAATCAGTTCTTTTTCCTATAATTTCAGCCTTTATTTTTAATCTAGAAATCTAGTATTTCAATTGAAATCAGTTTATTTTTCTTGAAAAACAAAACAAAAAATATTTAAAGAATCTTCTTTTTTTCTAGAAAAATAAATGAATAATTTTTTTAAGAGATTCTCTTTTATTTAGATAATACCTTTTTTGTTTAAAAAAGTTTTTTAAAAAAAAACAAATTAGAAAATCTGTTGTGTTTTTACTAGATAATATTATAATTTAAATCGTTATTTTTTCTAAAATATATTTTTAAAAAAAATCGAATAAAGCGTTTTTAGAACCAATAGTTGTAGTTTTTGTATAATAAATCAGTAGTTTTAATTAGAAATTCAGCTTTTTTATACTATAAAATCTCTTATCTTTATATTTTATCTAGAAAATCAGTTTTTTAATAATGTTCTATATAGAAAGAATTTTTTTATAAGTTAGAGTGTGTGTGTGTGTGTTTAAATATAAATTCAATATTCATTTATATAAAAACATTTATATCAAATGATTTATTTTAGAAAATCAATTTTTATTATAAAATCAGTTCTTTTTATTTATTTTGATTTCAATCAGTTGTATTTTCTGGAAAATATTTTATCATTGAAATTGATTTAGAGAACCCGGTACCGATGAAAAATGTGTAATGAAAAGGACCATGACTTCGGTAAATTCGGAAAACTTCGTGTAATTTTTAGTTGCTGTTCGATGTTTAATAAACACAACTCGAGGGCACGGCACACCGAACAAGCAGTCCGGGCACAAGCAGAAAGTCGGGCGCATACAATTAAGCGTATTTTCAATGATCGGCCTCTTTACTAGTTTAAAGAGTGTACATTACATTTTTTTAATCAGTAATTTTTTTCTATAAATTACAGTGTTTTTATATAAAAAATACAATATTTTTATCGATTTGTTTTTAGACTTAAAAATAGAAAATGCATTGATTGATACTCACTTGACCGTTTGCCGTGGTGATGTTCTGTGCAAATTTGGCCGTGGTGAACTGGTGCAACGGCGAATTTGCGGGCAGACCGGTGAACTGCGTGAACGGTGAGAAGTTCATCTTTTGAAACTGGAATAAACAAAAACAAAAAAAAACAATTAATATCTTAACATATTTAAAAAATGTCTTTTAAAAATAATACTGCCACAACAAAATCGTCACTTACATCAATCAAATTATCATTGTCGTCCATAATGCGGCCCAGCAGCGAGCGAGCCCACCAAACTCAAAAGACAGTACAAAAGGCAAGCAAAAACAAAGAATGAGTCATACACAAATTGATGTAGTGTTTTTTCGTATATGTCTCGCGAAAACACATAAAAATAATGAGCACGGTGATGCTATATAAATAATATACATGTGAATATGTGTTTTATTTTATTATTTAAAAGAATAATAATAAAAAAACAAAAAACGTGCGTAACGGAAAGATATCATGTATGTTTGCTCTTTGAGTATATTATTGTGTTTTATTGTTGTTTTTTATATTTGTTGTTTGATGATCGTAAAAGGTTTAATTTACTTTCTATAATATAATCTTTACAATTTAAGTTTGGACTTTATTTAACTTACGATTTGTCGGAATTTTGAGACACTGATAGATGACAATTGTCCATATCTCACTTGACTAAACATAAGGTTCAATTGACTCCATATTATCTCCATATATCTATAGTGTGATTTTAATAGGGAGCATCAATTTAGCAACTTATATGGTTCAATTAAAACAAAATTTAGAATACTAGGTTGATTAACTAAATATGAATGATGATGATGAAGTTTCCTCTTTTTTTCTATGATTTAATTTAGATGAGCAATTTATTTGTGAATTTATATCATCTATCTTGTCCTTAGAGCAAACCCGAAGTTTATTTTGTAACCTTACTCAATTAAACTTAGGTTAGAAGGCTTTGAAGGTATGCGAGCCCAAATTTCAAAACAAAATAATTTTCTAGGTTACGTTGATTGCGTTATACATTATATTTATTTTCTATTAAAAAAACTGTTAAATTTCTAAACAAAATTAATCGAATAATTGTGTATAGAAAAAGTTGATTTTTATTATTTTTTTTTATGAAATTGAAATAATTGTTTTTTTTAAATTATAAAGAACGAAATCGGTGAATTTGTGATTTAGATTCCATGTACAAAACGAATCAGTAAAAAAAATATAAAATCCGATAATTTTGGTTTTAAATAAAAATCGAAATCAGAAATTTTATTTTAAGGTAAAATCGTAAAAAAAATCGGGAAATTGATTTTAACCAACGACGATATTGATTCAAGAAAAATTCAGTTTTTTTTAAAGAAAATAAATGTTTATAAATATAAATCAAAAACGGCAAAGAATGATGTTTTATGGTTCAAATAAAATTTAAAATCACATTTGTTTGAGTAAGAAATGAAATCTTTTTTTTTTTAAAAAAAATTAAAATTGTGATATTTTGATTTTGTTGTAAATACAAATTCAAATCGACGTTTTTGTTACAAAAATAAAAATGAAAACATTCGACATTTTAAATGTAAAATCAAAATTTATGTGTTTAAAAATAAAAATTACTTATTCTGTTTAAGGAGAAATCAAAATCGGTTTTTTGATAAAATCGAAATCGGCTATTTATTATATCTTTGCTTTAAAATTAAAATCGATAATTTTATTCAAAGTAAAAAAAAATCAATCGCGTTTTTACCAATAAAAACAGAAATCCAAGTAAAATTATCATGGTAAAATCGAAACAGGTGGATTTTCCAAGTGAACATTTTTGTTCATATTTATATATTTAAAAAAAAAATCAGAATCCCCAAGATCAGAAATATAGAAAAACAAAATTTATCTACAATTTAAATTTAGAAATATATGAGAAATTTCTAAAGAAACACAATGCTCTTATTTCACAGGCAATCTTCAGAGATCCTAAATACAAATCTCCACATAAACTTTGTTATTTTGAAACTTTGCTATTCACAATAACAATAACAAAACCGTGTTATCTAGCGCATATAATAAATAAATAATTGTATATCTTTGCGAGGAGATCACATGAAACACGAATAGTAGACGCCATAATGACCCCTATATATGCATATACAATTACACACACATACACATGGTTTGCGATTTACACGCGACTATTTGTTTGTGTATATGTAAAATAGAAAGTAACATTACTCGAGCATGACTCTCGGGTCGCTTACTTACGTTACAGCGCATATCGATAGAAATACACGCAAGCAAAAGCATAAGAAAAACAGACAAACAAAACACAAAAAATGTTATGAATGATTCGCAGGATCGCATATAAAAGATCAGGAAGTAGCAGGAGTGCTGTTATGATAATAAAACACCTGTTGTGTTACATTCACAATAGCATACGAGTATACGCATAAACCTGATTTTCTCGATGCCGACAACCACTTCAGAGGCCGCGTTATATAGAAAGTAGCGCTTGCGTATAAGCGCGTGTTCTTTATTATGATGTTATACGCAATTTAGCACTTCAGCGAATATGTGTCAACAACACCGAGTAAGCGGCAACTCCACAAAAACAACAACAAACACTTTGACATCAAAACAACAACAAAACACATACATATGGACAAAAAAAAACACTAAAAACAACAACACATACACAAATGAAATCTATATAAATATATAGTTCAATAAGTATAGTTTCGGGTCAAGAATGCCCACGCACGCGTGTACACAGAAATATACATACATACAGGCACAGGTTTAATCCATATAGACACTCACACATAAACACCAATGTGTTAGTGTGTGTACGCGCACGTATGCCGAAAAGGTGGTAGGAGCACTCGCAATATTTGTGTTACTATTTAAATTTCCCGCGTACGCGCAACTACACCTTCCTTCCAAAACGCGCGATCACAACTTCAACGATATGCCGTGCAGATCTTAAGCATACTTTTCCTACCTCTAGCCTGTGGTGGAACAGCATATAAACTGATCGGCTGACTGCTTTGCGATATTGTGTTCAGTGTGCGGCCAGCTTATTAGGCACAAAGTAGCTCTCGCGCGAGTACATCCACAATTCTATGGAAACCGCTTCGAAAACTCGTTAGTGCGCGATCGCTCGGACGTGACGTCATGCACCAAACGCACGATCGGCGAACATCGGCAGTGTTCGTGCCGGTGTCGGCATGGTACGACCGCGCGCTCATGATGGCTTGCGCACAGAGAGACAGAGAGAAGATAGTTTAAGAGAACGATCGTAAGCCGCTACGATTCGATCAACGCAACACAACGCACGACTTGACACAGCGGCATTGCGTTGATATAACGAAATTCAGACTCAAAGAAATTTTTTAGAAAGTGGAGAGAGTATACGGGCATTTCAATGTGAAATGTATATATTTTGCGATTACGTAAAATAAATATTTTTAAATTGTGCGCATTCAACAATCACAAACCATTTTCACTAGAAATCAAACATAAATACACATATAAAATATACAACCTATACCTACTTATACATAATAATATCATTATGTAATATGTTTGTATATATAAATATATCAATATATTGTTTATAGACAGATTGCACACGTGCATAAAATTCAAAGAACTTTTGTATACGTATGCGATTCATTTAACGACCTTAGCCTGGATTAGCATTTTTTTATTTGAACAGGCACATTTAATTTAATCGATCGATATATGCAGGTGTGCAACCATGAAATTATATATGTTTGATCTGGTTTCTCAATAGAGCATATATATTTATGTATCCTATACTTTTATCATGTAGTGTAGCTCTATAGAGACAGAGTTCGTTGACCGCAAGAATCTTATGAGATTTTTTGTATATGATGATTGATTCGTTGATTTTGAAGTCCTAGACATTTAAATATTAAGGTGTTTTGGGTGATACGATAGTAGAAATGTAGTAATGTAATTCTGCAGGATTTTGTCCATGTAAGTCTTTGGTCTGTTTTGCATTTCGATCGATATACAATTAATATTATTAGAATTCTGCCATCGTATGTTTACACTGTCGGGCTTTGGTTCGAGTCGATCTTCTGTTATTGTTGTTTTTTCCTGCACTATAATTTGTTTATATTTTGTCCGTGTAAGTCTTCTGCCATCGATCATTTGTTTGTCGGCATTATTTGTATGTCATCCTTATTTTATTTCTGTCCATAAACAGACGTGGTGAAAGATGTTAGGATATCTGGGCTTTTTTTAAAGGAGAAACGAGTTTTACTGAAATACCGTCTGACAGAATTTTGGAAAAAAAAAGATGGGACACAAGCGCGAAAGTACGCAGTACCTTCGAGTAGACACCAGCATCGCGTTTCATAAATCATGCACCGTGATACTGATATTAGTAACAGTTGCTTGATTTAAGAAACATGTTACTGAATTTGAGAAACATGTTACTTGAATTAAGCGCATTCTTGCTTGATCCCAGAAACTTGTTTCTCAAATTCAGTAACGTATTATTAAAATCAAGCAACGTGTTACTGATATTCAGTATGATGTTTCTTGAATGAAGACACGATACGCTTGATTCAAGTAACGTGTTTCTCAAATTCAGTATCGCGTTTCTTAAATCAGGCAACGTGTTACTCGCTACTAAAATCAAGAAACTCTTGGAATGCATGCAAATCGGTGATTGAATCAAGCAATCTGTTACTGATATTTAGTATCGTGCTTCTTGAACTCAATAACATGTGTCTTGAATAAAGGAACATGTTTCTCAAATTGAGTAACACGTAGCTCAAATCAAGAAACGTGTTTCTGATATTAAGTGATTCAATCAAGCAATATTTTACTGATATTTAGTAACTTTTTTCTCGAATTCAGTATGTCTTAAATCAATTAACATGTTTCTGTTATTCAGTAAAACGTTTCATGAGTCAAGTAATCAAGTAAATGTCACTGATTTTAAGAAACGTTTGCTTAAATAAAATATAATTTACTTGAAGTTATTTCAAGTAACAGTGTTACTGATTTTCAGTAACAAATTTCGTTCCGTGTTGTTACTGTACTCTCCCATATACGACTGGCGACATTTAGTTTTGGATTAAACATTTTACGTAGATTTGCACACGTAGAAAACTTTGGCATATGCATTGAGGAAAAAATATACAACATCGAGAAAGCGGACTAAAAGTCATTGAATTGGCGGGCTTATTTAATGACAGAAATTCGGATAATGAACGGATAATCAGCGCGAGGTCCGAGAATCGACGTAATTCATTGGAGTCGAATAAAAATCGGAATGCTCGAAAGCATAAAACGAAGCCTATAGAAAAAAGTTAATTATATGATTCTAGAATCGCTGTTTAATCGGTAAGGACTTTATATAATTTTTACTTCCTTAAATTAAAAATGTTCGAGATTTTTTTTTAAAAACTAGTTTTTTTCAAACTTGCGGTAATTCTAACTCAATAAGTAATGATCGCATTATTATGTTTTTTTGCATAAATAATAAATTTAAATTAATTTCTATTATTTTGACTTGGTTTCTCCCCATGTAGTTTGATGTACTTTTTGAATTTTCAGGCAGCACTTTGGAACATTGCTTCGGGATCATATTGAAAGCAACACGTCTCGTCTTCAGCTACAAATGATTTTTTTGAATTTGGGTTGTGGATAACGCCACAAACTATTATAAACGATTCCTATGTTTTTGTGGCAGTTACGCCTGATTTTACTTAGAATTTTATGAATTTTGGTGCGTTGCTACATTTTTATTTTGTAAGTTTCTATTGTATTATGGTTTAAGGGGAAGAACATCGTATTGAAAAAAAAAATAAAAGATGGATATTAATAATGATCCTTATTATAGAAAAAACATCTTACTATAAATATATTTATTAAAAAAAAATTGGAACTAATTCCGCCTCTAATTTAAAGTTTCCTAAACCTCTATGGATAATTGCACCAAAACCCTAACATTATAGATTTCCTGTCTCCAAATATATTTAGATAATCTGGAACTTAATACAAAAAAAACTCCTCTTTTTCATTTTAACTCCTAAATTATTATAATGTATTTTTTTACTTTTATTATATGCTATGATTCTCGTTGAATTATATGACATTTTCCGCAATTATTCAAATATTTTCCAAGGAAAAAAGCTCTAAAACTAATTTGAGACCAGTTTCTAGATTATAATTTTATTTACGAAATGGAAAGTACATTTATTGTACGTCTTTTCTAAGTAATAGGTCGGCTGAAAAGTTCGTATCGTTTCTATGAGAGGGCGCCACTAGTGCAAAATCCATTTTGTTTTCATATAGTAC
>JANSTU010049683.1:0-22205 GCA_027564075.1 Bolitophila hybrida | reverse complement strand
ATGATTTTTCGACCAAAATCGACGTCATTATTGAGCTGGTCTATAGCCCACACAGCAAACTGATATCGAAGCGGATGATCATTTGATTTCAACTCCTGAGTCATCTGGATCTTGTAGGCTGGTGCGACTAATGCTCAGTTGCTGCGATCGGCGTCGAGTTGAGGTCGTCGGATTCTGTCTCACAAATTGGGCCACATCCTCAATATTCTCGGGTGTGCGCACTGTCCGAGCTCTGGGACCACTTCTGTCATCCACTAACAACCCTTTTTCACGAACTTTCCTCACAAATTTGCGTATAGCTCCTTTGGTGTGTGCTTTATCACGACCCATATTTCTTTTCAAAATTCGTACAGTTTCGGCGACACAGCACTGACTTTGAAAACATGTTTTTAAAATTTCAAAACGCTCTTCAAGAGAAAACGTGTTGTTTCGTGCCGCTGTCGAAATTTCGGGTTTGTAACTCGTTTGGTGTTGTCATACGACGAAATTCAAAAACGTACCAATAGATGGCTCTCCCTGTATATGGAAAGAGACATTATTACAATACAAATATGACAAATAAAATATTATGAAGTAAAAATAAACAATATAAAATTTAAGTAGTTCATAGCTGTTTGTATTAATAATTTGAATAGTTTTACTTGTATCAGTTTTACGCATCAAAATTTTAGCATCTTTAGTCCATTGATATTTAATGTTATTTTAGAAGCCTCAGAATATCGAAAGAAATAAATTTCTTCTTATAATATATTTATTCTCTACTTTACAATAATCGAAATATGGAATATGAATGTGTACAGTGTGAGTGTTTATTAGCAACTGCTGTTTTATATTTGGATGATTTTATACTGAATGTTGTTTGGGTGTATATTTATATGTGTTTGTGTATATCTCTGTGTTTATGGTAAATATGTGGATGATGTTATTAAATATTGTTACAGCCTATATTAATGGGTCGCTACAGAACTCCCGCACTAGTGATAGCGATACTACATATAACGCTTTGGAGCCAAGATTTTTCGGCCTCGTTTAGAAAATTTTACGTGACGTTCTAAACCGTTCTGTTTACAAATTGTACTATCTTTATGTTTAGGTGAAATTGAAGGTGATGCTTCAGTAAGACTCGAACTTGGTTCTTCCTCATTGGTTTTTGTTGAATTTTCAATAAAAGCTGGCTTTAGTCGGTTTATTGAGATAACTTCATTTTTACCTTTAATGTCTAGCGTGAAGTTTTTATTTCCGTGTTTAAGTACTTTGAACGGACCATTATAAGGGAGTTCGTGCTGAATCAACACGTACGAAAACGAAATTACATTTTTCAAGTTCACTATGCACATAAACGAATTTATTACTATGAGATGACGCATTTATTGGTCGTATTTCTTGAAAGTGATTTTTTAAAACTTGAATATATTCGTGTGAAGATAATGTAGAATTTGTATTACTTTCGAAAAAATCGCCAGGTAATCTAATTGTACTGCCATACACCATTTCTGATACGCATGCCAGAAGCTTTGGTTTTACTATTGCACGTAGTCCTAATAAAACTGTTGGAAGGGTTTTGTTTCAATTAGAAGAGTAATCGTTTAAGTTTGCCTTAAGGGCTGTTTTAAACGTTTTATGCCATCTTTCAATCATACCATTTGCTGATGGATTTTATGGAGAAGTGCGAACTCGTGAAATTCCAAGTAATTGTGCTATTGATTCAGATGTAATGTAAATTAACGGAATAGCTTCTGGCCAACAAGTAAACCGATCGATGCATGTGAGTAAGTAACGAAGATTTTCTGACAGTGGTAAGGGTCCAACAATGTCAATATGTATTTTAGAAAAGCGCTCTTGTCCATACACGAACATCTTTATTGATACTAGGCCAAACGAAACTGTTTCGCAAAAGCTCTTGGGTGGCATTAATACCTGGGTGAGCTAAATTATGCAGAGATTGAAATACGATTTGACGGTATTTGACTGGAATATAAGGACGAACAGATTTTGTGGAAGTATCACATTACAATTCACTATCGGATCCTGATTGCCTTAACAACTTCATATTAAGCGAAGTGTTTTTAACTCGACATCATTCTTTTGCTAGGATGCAATTGCAAATCTATAGAGCTTGACATACTAATGGATGAAATACGAGATAGCGCATCTGCTACAACATTATCTTTGCCGGACACGTGGCGAATATCTGATCTAAATTGTCCTATATAGTCCAATTGGCGAATTTGTATTGGAGATTTTCTTTCTCTGGTTTTTGGTGAAATGCAAACGTGAGAGGTTTGTTGTCCGTAAACAGGATAAACGAACGTCCTTCAACCAAATGACGAAAATGTTTAATATCTGCATACGCACTAAGAAGCTCGCGGTCATACGTGCTATATTTTTCTTCGGTTGGAGAGAGTTTCCGAGAGAAAAAGCATAGTGGTTGCCATCCACTTTGAGATAATTCCTATGCTACCGCACCTGTAGCTTTATCAGACGCATCAACCATAATTGCGAGTTCAAGGACAGGGGACAAATGTGCTTTTTATTGTTTTTTTGATATGCATTTAGACGTGCTTGAACTTTAGCAGCATTTGGTAAAAATCTTCGATAGATGTTAACCATACCTAGAAAGCGTCTAAGATCGCATACAGTTTTTGGCTCAATATAGTTTTTAATGGCAGCTACTTTATCTTCCAGTGGCCTAATTCCTTTCGAAGATACTTCGTGACCCAGAAAATGGACAATGGGTTTTGCAAAAGAACACTTGTCAACATTTATGATTATGCCAAATTTAGTTATACGGTCAAAGATTTGTTGTAAATGTTGAAAATGTTCTTCAATGTTAGTAGAAGCGATGAGGAGATCGTCTACATAGCAGAAATCTAAATTTCTTATTACCATATGCAAATAGCGCTGAAACGTTTGCGCTGCATTTCTTAAACCAAAAATCATCCTGTATATGAGTGGATTGGATAACAATCAGGTATCGTAATTGGATTCAACATCCGAAAGTCTTTACAAGAACGCCATTCTCAATTCTTTTTAGGGACCAGATGGAGCGGACCTGCAAAACTGCTAGAAGAAGGGCGACAAATGCCCTGCTGCAACATTGATTCAAACTCTGATTTGGCAATTTTATGTTTTTCCGGTGCTAAACGGCGTGGTTTTGCAAATGTTGGTGGTCCAGTTATTAGAATATTATGAACAACATCGTGAGGTGGAATTATATGCATCAGGTTCGGTTTTGTTATGTCTTTATATTTGTTTAAAAGTTCATAGACTCGAGGCTCAAGAAGAGTGTTTGAGATTGTAGAAATTCTATTTCCAAATGTGAATAATAAAGTTTGCGAATCTACAAATCGTTCGTGTTTTAAATACACTAAAAAATTAAAATGCCTTAAAAAAACGGATCCTAAAACAAGTTATAGACTTTTAATTAAGGCGTTGTTTAAATATTCAGGCATTCAATCATGAGTACATGAGTTTTATTATTTAAAATGAGCTCTCACCAAAAACGAACTGCTGCAGCCTAAGAATTGCATAAAAATACGGACATTCTGAATCCCAGGATTCGGATTTATATATCTATTCACTTAGAATAATAACATTCAGAAAAAAATATACATTTTAAAAGGATTGGTTATTATCAATTTAATAAACCTTTAAATTAATGATTAATAATTTTTTTTGAAAATATGATCTTAAAAAACACAAAGAATTTTAACTTTCACTTTTTATTTTCAACAAATAAAGATTCAACATAGTTATAATGATCCGATTTAAACCAAATATTTGCGCCGTTTTGACGGATAACTTCTGCCTATTTTGACGGCAATTTCCCAATTCCACGATTATTGAAATTCATGTCACTATTGGCAAAAAAGACTCTTTTGAGGCTAGCTTACTATTGCCAAGAGCGTTTTCCATTGACCGGAAAAGATAGTAATAACTTGGTGGAAGGTCCGCACTTTACGGTGGGTGCGATAGGACCCCCAACCGAGCTCCGAGATCTTTTGGCAGGTCTGCAAAGACATGTGTCGTCTAACGTTGTCTTGATAGAATACAACACCCTTCCTATTGGCCAATTCTGACCGCTTCTGGTCGATCGCCTGCTTCATACGGTCGAGTTGCTCGCAGTAGATATCCGAATTCCGCGTTTGGCCATAGCTGAGCAGCTCATAGCGGATGGACTCCCTTCCAATCCCACCAAACACACAGCAGACACTTCTTGGCTGTCAATCCGAGCTTGGCGCTTCGACCATGATCGTTGACGCTTCATGTTCTCGTATGTAACCCATTTTTCATCAACAGTCACCATCCGCCTCAAACATGGGTCGGTTTCGTAACAGGCATCAATTGAGTCAAATAGGTTTTTTTGCGTTAAATCATGTGGTGCCCACATATCGAGCTTTTGGTCATACCAAACTTATGCAAATGGTTGTTCAGTTTCTGGGCGATGGATCGTGATTGATCATTTCCATGATTTGGTCCACATTTTCGACGATTGGCCTACCAGAGCGAGGAGCATCTTCCACATCTTCTACACCCGAACGAAATTGTTGAAACCAAAGATGTGCTGTTCTAATGAACACTGTATCGGGTCCAAAAACATCACAATTTGTAACCTTAGGCGTAGTAAAACTGTAAAATATGCCGAATTTTCTCTTTAATTTGCTCCATTTTGCTACGCAATAACTCGATGCTGACTTAACAAAACCCAATACTGTCAAGGAATTCGTTAAAGTACGTTAAAACACCCTTAAAACAAGCTTTACGTTTGATTTTAAAGTTGTCTATTTCTGAAATAGTGTGCAAACATTTTCTGAAAACTAAAAGACCATGTATAGATACAAAAAAACATTGATATAGAAGACACACGATTAAAAAATGCATTGCATTTAATCATGTGTCTCTAATGTTCTAACTGAATGAAGCGCAATATTCACTCCTAAACATTTTGAGTAAATCCTATTAAAATTAACCAATATTAGTCGATTGAAACCGCTCGTATGGAAAAGCTCGTCAAAATGCCAATCAAATACTATACATATAACACACCCACCGAAAACAAAACCAGCAGCATAGAAATTCCCACAACGCAGCCGACCACAAATAGATTTGAAATTATATTGAATCGAGAGCTTCTCTATAAGTACAGAAACACACACAAGCGCGTATTATTTACATTTGAAATTAATTGAATTCATCATACGCCCGTCGCGCACTGTTTGATTCACAAGTATTATAATTGCATAATAACAAAAACAACAATGAAATACTTTCAAAGTAATTTCAATTGAACGGAAACGCTAGAATTTAAAACGATTAAGGGGATGGTGTGTTTATGTTTCAATTGTATTATATAAGAATCTGCGAAAACAATTGCATAAGCTGTGTACTTACAAAATAAGTTGTGTGGGATTAATGTTTTAATTGTTTTTTTCTGGTTTGAATGGAATTACGATTGTATGTTTGCTATATTTTATAACAGGGTTTTTTAAAACACACACAAAGTTTTGTGATTTTTATTATTTACAGAGAATTTAAAAACTTTTCGTCGACTAAAACTGACGTGTGTATTTTTAGCGTATATCGATTCTTTGGAGATTGCAGGACGATTTTCAAGTAAGGAAATTTGAAGATATATCGATAAAAATGCTCAGGCAGTTAAGACGAAAAATAAACGAAAAGTAATTAATACATGTTTGGTCAAATGTTAACCATTTCTAACTCCTTTCTAGAAGAGAGGAGAAAAATGTAATGATGCAAAACGATTGCAATTAAAAACATCATACATTAGAGTTGTCGCATAAAAAATTAACCCGAACCATACTTTTTAGGAAAAGAGTTGGGGGTAAAAAATATATTTGATGCAAATTTATATTTAATTTTTTTTTTAAACAAATATCATAGAAAATTAGAAGACCCTTATAAGGATGCTACAGGTGTGGAGGCCAAAAAAGTATTTTTAAAATTTATCAAGTCAAACTTTGATCCTTCCTCCTTTAACCCAAATCGGACCAGGCTGTAAAAATGTTTGAATATTATTGTCAAAGTCATTGTTCTTAGCTAATTTGAGGACAAGAAATCCGTTTTCAAATAAAATTTAACTATATCACCTGGCGAGTTATAAAGGGTTCGACTAGTCGAATCAATACCAAGTCTCACACTTTTTCTTTTTTTTCGAAAATGTGTCAGAGCAGCTTGGAATGCGTTTGATTAGCATAGAAATACTCGTAGATTTAGAAAAATTGAGACTTATTCTACTACCCGGACCAAAAAAGGGAACAAAAGTATTAATTCTAAAAAAAATAATTTTCATAGTATTTTATTCACTTTTTGTACTAAGTATTATTAAATATTAATGTTGTGTGCAAACCCCAACGGGTAGGTTGTTTACTCCATCTGATGGTATTTAGCAGACATTCTGGTACACTTTTGGGACATTTTCTGTGTACCTTTGTGGCACACCTTGTACCGGCGAGTCTTCTTTTCGGGATGAGTGATCTGAATATGATTGCAATCTCGATGTGACAAACGACATTCAATATCAAATGTTGAATCACTTAGCGTTTCGTCACAATCGTCGTGGTTTCGGCCGCATAATGATTCTAGTCGGAAGCGAGCATGGGGCTAGTCAATACAGGAGCGCGTAGTCCTTCTGATGGCTTTATTTCTTACCCGCTGTCTTCTCCACGAAGTATTGTCATTTTTCAATGGCAGGGCAACTCGGTAATTACAGACAGCATTATTGTGCAAATCGACATCGCTCATGCCAAAATTGTAGTTGTGGATTAGACGTGGCTGTTTTACAAAAGTAATCGGGTCGCCGAGAGCTGCTTTTTGCTGGGGTTGGGTAATGTTGTAAAGTTGAACGACGTCGTGAGTAGTGAGGAGCTTAATCCAATCTTTCTTCTCTTGCAAACGGCTTGCCCCGAATGAATTGTTTGCAGCTGTGATGGTCGAAGTATGAAACTATCTGCTCGACGATGGACAAATCGAGCTCCCAAATGCCAAACTGTTGTTCAGCAAATCAAAAAGCTTGTCGGTCGTATCGATTCCATGTTTTCTGTGAAATGAATATAGCGTTTTTTTTTTTCAAATACTGTACCGGTCATAGTTTGCTTGAAAAGCAATCTAATGGTGTTAAATCACACGATCTAAGGCGCCAATTCTGATCACTGAAACGAGAGAGTACACGACGATTAAATGTCTCATGCAGTTATTGAAGTGTTTCACGGGCTCTAAGGCAAGTGGCACCGTCTTGTTGCAACCACATATTGGCCACATCAATATTTTCAAATTTCGGAAAAAAGAACTGTGTTATCATGTCGGGATATCGAGCACCAGTAACAGTCACTGCTTGACCAGTCTCATTTATGGTCCAATTGTGGCTCCAGCCCAAAATCCACACCAAACAGTGACACGTTGTGGATGCATTTGTTTTACGACAATCACATGTGGGTTCTCAGAACCCTAAAACTGGCAATTTTGACGATTAACAAACCCATGAAGGTGAAAATGTGCTTCGTCGCTTAAGATAATTTTGCTCGAAAAAACAGCTTCGATTTGTTGCTGCTCAATATTCCATACAACAAAGTCTCTTCGCTGTGCATGATCATCATCATTAGGCTTCAGTTGTTGTGTTAATTGAATAAAGCAAGCATGGAAACACAGATCTTTAGTGTGCAGATAGCTTCTTGAAATTTGCAATTCTTCTCTCGCACTGCTTCGATATTGTCATTTAAACGCCTTTTTTTTAGACGACCAGTGTGTTTGGTGTCTCCAACGGATTCTGTCTCCCGAATTTTTTCAATAAATCTCATCACAATTGACGTAGTAAAAACATTATTCAGACCATATTTTGTATGAAATTTTCAAACTGCGGCCGCCAAGCTTTCATTATTTTTGAAATATTGTTCAACCAGGAAGACACGTTGTTCTGTCGTGTAACGCTCCATTTCTACTAACCCCAAACTATCAGCTGTCGATTTTATTTTATTTTAAGGTTTATTACAATTTATTACAATTTAAAAAAGTTAACAAAAATATATAAAACTTATGATATTGATAAAATATCAAACAAATTGAAGTTGAATCTGGAAAAAAAGTTTTTTTAAATGTTTTGTATATATTAAACACGAATTATTACAATTTAAAAAGGTAAAAAAAAAACTATTTTTTCGATTTAATGTTTTTTTTGAATATTTAAAAAACGGATCATAGTCAATATATAATAGAAACGATTTTATACAATTAAAAAAATCGAGAAATCGACGGTTTCGATTTTAATGTTATTTTTAATATAACTTCAACTTTTTCGATTTTAATGATTTTTTTCTAATATAACTTTATATTTTTTTTTATTTATATACTATTAAAAAAACGAGAAATCGCTAGTTTCGATTTTTATGTTATTTTTAATACAACTTCAATTTTTTCGAATATTTTTTTAAATATCACAAATTTTATATTATTTGTTTAGATTTTTTATTATCTATATAGAACTTGTGTTAGAATTATATCAAAAAAATCGAAAAGATAGAAAATTCGAAAACAAATTTTTGAATATATAAAACTTGAATTATTATAATTTATAAAGGTAAAAATTTGTTTTTTCGATTTTATGTTATTTGTAATATAACTTCAATTTTGTTGTTTTTTTTTTCAATATCAAAGTTTCATATTATTTTTTTCGATTTCGGTGTTATAACAATTTAATTTATAATCAACAAATATTAAACTGTAATTTTTAATTATATTTGAAAATCGAAAAAATAAAAATAGAAAATTCGGGAAAAAACGTCTTAAATGTACAACAACCATCCGATCTCAGCTCTCCCTCCGACCCTAAATTTCAACATTTTATTGATATTTAAACTGTTATATGTTTAGGGGAGAAGGGGTAAAAGTTTGGCCTACATTCCTAATGGGAGGTAGGGCACAAAGTATATTGATGGGTGGGAGAGATAATAAACATTTTTGTTTAAGATAAAGAGTTGGCACAAACAGTCATACTATTTTTATGTTTGTAGTAATTAATCTTTAGGCGTGGTGATAGTTTAAAGTAAAAAAAATCAATATATTTTTCGAAATTGTTTATTTTTTATAAGGCAAATATGCTGAAGTTCATATCGATTGATATAGCACCCTACAACTCCTGTAGCACCAATAAATGATTATAATTATTTAAAAAAAAAACATAAAAAAACGAAATCATAAAATTTATTTTAAATGTAACCTAAAAATCGAAAGAATATGTATTAAATATATAGAACCTATGATTTTACATCATAATGCTGAATTAGCATTATAATTATTCGTTACAGAAAACTAAAACGGGATACAAGATGCCAAACTACGAGACGTGCGGTACTTCGCTATTAAAACTAAACTTATCGTTTTCACTAAAAATATAACACACCTTTTAAATAATAAACCATTTAAAACCCTGCACATTTCTTTAACATACCCAATTTGAATCTTGTCAATCAGAAAGACTAATAAAGACTGGCGCTTTTATACTCTCTGCAAGACAATAGCATACAAAAACAAATCTTACATTATATTCTTACTAATTTATAAACCTGAGGTTGGTGGAAAGGCACTTCGGTGTCTCAACACTATGATGGCTTGCCAAAATCTGAGGAAACTCATAATAGAATATCAGTTCGTAGTAGGCGGACGGATCACTTTTAGTATCCCCATTTTTTTGTTTAGTAATCTCTACAATCATCTTGGTATCCGGCTGTTTCGACAGCCACATTTCGCGAGCACAAAATTCGGCGCCCACTCTTCGGCACGCACATTTTGGCAATCTGTTTTATTTTGCGTGTTTTCTGTTTTATTTTGAGTTTGTTTTTTGTTTATTTTTTGTTTTTTATTTTGATTTTATTTTTTTAAGTGTAGGCGCTAAGGTTTGCAGGCACCTCCCCTGCAAATAAGGGAATGAGAGTGGGGCGATTGTATTGACTAAGATGAATGAAGATGAAGCTCTGAAAATTGTGCAAAGACATTGAAAATGAATAAAATAAGGTATGATAAAAGTTTCATTCAAAAATTCAAAAATATATACAAATTTGAATAAACATCACTAACGAATGCTCTATTAAAATATTTATCATTTTGATTTCTTTCAATCTGTACGTCCAGTATTTATGTATTCTAAATATGAAAAATATTACGTACGGGTTCGAAAAATGAGTAATTCAATATCCCGTATATGGCAATTTTCTAAATGTGCACCGCATAATGGATACAAGCAAAAAACCCCTCTGAACACCAATGCGAACACACACTTTAACATATATTATATAAGCGAGCAAGAGAGAAAGGCTTTAGCGAGCCATCATCTGCACGTGAAACGAAGCCTGATGGCGCCGCTCAATTCAATTAGGCAAAGTCAGTTTAAACAACACCTTTCCTGGTTTAGCACATTTAGAACAAAGCGGAAAACGAAACACACAATAACACCCGGACAGTGCACGCACAATCAATCCCAAACGGACTATTTGCCTATGCTGGTCATGCAGAGAAACGTTATAGGGAAAGCTTTGCGCGTGAAAGCTGGCTTCGGGTACGGATCGTTTTGACGCATCGTGAAGGCAACTCACTATTGTATATGAATATAGCATTTTGATAGTGTTTATTTATCGTACATGCTACGCTGAAACTAGCCATTGATTATATATGTAACTCAATAACATTGTAGCCTTACACAGATATATAATAATCGATCGGTCGCTAGTATACGAGTATAATATATAATTCAATATTTAACGACCATAAAACATAACAAAAAAAATATAATTGATCATCCCTGAAAAGTCATTGCATAAATCTACATAAAATGGATATTTATATAATGTTATTCACAATATCCAATGTCAAAGGTTTTGCGAACGATGATTTTACATATTTACTTAATGAGAGTCCTTTGAGTATGGGTGTGCAAGTGGAAAATTGCCAACGGATACAAAGGGTTTTTTTTGTTGTGCTGCGTCTGTGTGCTTCGGTCGAACGGTGGCCTGTGGGGTGGTCGGCGCCACAGGCCATTTTAATTACACGAAAATATGGTTTTCAGCTCTTTAGCGCTTGACCACTATTAATTTATATGCATATATATATACACACATTTTGAGTAGATTTTCCGGTAGATTTAACACTGTTGGAGTAATTTAAATAATACAGGCATAAATATTCACCATTTTTTGTTTTTTTTTTTTTACATTTTCTCCGGAATAATTAATGTTGAAAAAGCAACCAGTTCGCTTTGAGGCGAATCTACTCACATTTTCCATAAGGCTATTTAAAAATACACCCAGATTTTGAAAAAGTGTCATTTTATATAATTAAACATAATGTGCGATTTACCGAGTGTATGTATGTGCGCCCGCGGATCCTGTATATCCTGTATATTGCCTGAACGACCTGCTTTTAATTGGACATTTGAAAATGCAATTATACCGTTTTGTTAACGTGAGCACAAAAGCTCGCACATTTTTTGTGTTTGGTTTGTGAAAATAGCGTCGCTGTTAAAAAAAAGCTGAGCTTGTGTAATTGCTTTGTTAAATTGCCGTGTACATGATTTTTTTTGTGTGGATGGAGTGAGAGTGTCGAATCGTGCGTGTTTTTTTGTTTGTATGAAGCCGTACTTTGCTTGTTTCGTATAATAGGCTTTTCATGGAATTGTAGGTTGGGTTTATTTATCAGTTATTTGATCTTAAATGGTTTTTAAAATAAATAAAGGGGTATTAGGCTCGGATAAAATAATTTACTAAATATATTATTATTTTTTAAGTAAAAAATTAATTTTATAAAAAACGATGTTGACTTTTTTTTAAACATCGGTGATGATTATTTTTCTTGGAAATCGGTTGATACATTTTTCCAAGAAAATCATAATAATAATTTAAAAATCGGTAAAGTTTTTTTTTAAGAAAATCCATAATGACTAATTTTTAGAAAATCTGTAATAATTTTTTTATAGAAAATCATAAAAATAGAAAAAAGCGATTGTTTTTTTTTATAAAAAATGATGGCTGAATTGCACTTTATGGGGCACAGCCCCTTATGAGAAGCGCCTCCTCAAAATCGACAAAAAAAGTCGAATATTTTTTTTTGCATTTTATATATCTTATTATGCGTAGAAAAAGTTCCCACAGCGTCAAAAAAAGTTTGGCTCAAAAAAAACATTTTATGCTACATTATTGCCTCTATACACTGATTATTACATTACATTATTTTGCGATTTACATAAAAAATGCCTAGTCAAAATTTTAAACGCGTTTTCTGAGAAACTGTTTTTCAAGCTGGTCGTTAGGATTTCTCCAAAACTACTTTACGGATCGGTTTGTTTTTTTTTTATTTTAAAGAATATTAAATTTATTGGAGCTCGAATCTAAATACGTATATTATTTCATATTTTTTCGATTTTTTTACAGAACTTTGAAGAGCGAAAACAAACTTGAAAAACGGTACCTAATTTTTTTATTTTATTTGTTCAAGCTCAAACGAATATTATATAATTATTTTTTTGGATTTTTTGTTTTAGTCTATTCCTATAGCCGAACCGACCAGCAGGTCCATTGCAGCGGGCGTACAGAACTGTGTCGGCCATATAAGGAACCAAAACAAATTTATATATTATATTTATAAATGCCAAAAAGTTAGAAACGTTAATATGCATCTGTCCCAGAGAAAAATAAATTAAGAAATTTAATCAAATTAAATTGCTAATCTGGTAAAAATGTTGGTACTCTAAAAAAAAACTACAAAATGTTCAAATATTCATTCTGATCAATTTGATAGGGGTTTTAGTCCCAAAAAACGTATGTAGTACATATTGATCAGGGAGGAAATTTGAAATTTTGAAGTTTTTTTTTTTTAAATTACCAAATTAATTTGAACATTTTTTAAACTCCTTTTTGGGGAGATAGGGGTAAAATGTAATAATGTACTTATCAGGGAGGAAATTTGATAAATTTTTTTTAGAATACCTAATTATTTTAAAATGTTTGAACAAAAATCCATTATTTAATTTTCCTGTTTTTTATTATGACTTCAAATGAAAAAGTTTCATACTTTTTTTTTTGTTTTATGACAAACTTAAAACCCCCTTTAATAGTGGTGATAGTGGTGATAGTGGTTTTAGCCTCAAAAACATAGTACTACAAAATAATCAAGGATAACATTTTGTTTTAAGACGCTTCCCATAAAGTGCAATTTTGCCGAAATTTTCCTATAAAATCGAAGTTTAAGGAAAAGACATCGGTGATAATTAATTGAAGAAAATTATTGTTTGCTTTTTTATTTGAAAGTCGGTAATGATTAATTTATATTATATAAAAAAATCGGTGAAGATTTTTTTTATCAATGATGACTAATTTTCAAGAAAATCTGTAACGATTTTTAATTGTAAATCTGTGTTTTTTTTTCAATAATATCCGGTTATTACTTTTTTTAGAAATTCAGTAATGAATTTTGTGCTTATTGAAAACTGGTGATGATATTTTTTTTAGAGAAAATCGGTGATTTTTTTTCAATTCTATAAAATCGTCGGGAACTTTTTTAAAAAATAAAGGATAACTTTTCATAGAAAATCTATAATGATTATTTTTTATTGAGAACCAGTAAATTTTCTTTGATATATTTGCTAAAAAATCGGTGATAACAATATCTTTACTAGAATGTGTTTATTTTTCAGTGAAAATCTGTTTTTTTTTTGTCAATAAAATCCGCTGATTACTTTTTTTTTTTAAATTCAGTGATGAATTTTGTTTATATTGCAAACCGGTGATGATAATTGTTTAGAGAAAATCGGTGATTTAATTTTTTTTTGACAGGGGTTATTTTTTCATTCTAGAAAATCGACGAGGACCTTTTTATCAACGAAAATGATTTAGTCGGGGTACCGATGAAAATGGTGTAAAGAAAAGTGCCATTTCTGCGGTAAAGTTCTGTAAAAGTTTGGCAAACTTCGTATAATTAAAAAAAAATCCAACAACACATTTTTATCGGCCTCTACTTGTTTAAAAGATGTATTTTTTAAATAATGTTGCCTTTTTATAGAAAATCGTTGATGCATATTATTATTGAAAACCAGTAACACCTTTTATCTGACTTTTTTTACTAGATTAGCAATGAATTATTTTTTCATAAAATCAGTGATTAAATGTTTTTGCTTTAGAAAAACCATGATACATCTTTTTCCTGCTAAATGTTTGACGAATTTTTAATTTAGTAAATGTGATATTGGCTTAGGTCAGGAGTTGGAATCTATGTACTTCATTTCAAAGGTATAACAAAGTAATTAGCGGTCACGGCCACCATAAAGAAGGAGTATTATGACCTCAAAATTGCACGACTGTTTCCGCGAAATCCTTACCTTTAATAATTGATTTTAAATCCCTTAGTTTTATAAAGTTCAATTTAATAGTTTTTGTGGTCGAGGGGGATTTCGAAGATAGGGTGGGTTGATGCCCTAACGCTCCCGCAATGGAAGGTTTTTTACTTCTTTTTAAATTCAATGATTTGATTTTTTTTATAGGCAAATAAAATAATATAATCAGGTATTTCTTCTTTATATAGCAAATCAGTGATTTACTATTTTTTTATAAAACAAAATAAATAACAATGTTGATTTTAAAGAAAATCAGTGATGATTTAAAGTTTTCAGTTAAGTTTTGTTTTTTTAGAATCGCACACATTCCCATAAAAATACTCTTAAATACCTCATATTTTTCTGTATTATTATTTTAACTTTTATAAATTTTTATTTTATTTCTGCAACGGATCAGCTGAATATAAACTAAAATAATTATTTCCATTTAAAACATTATGCAAAGACTAGCTAGTATCAACAAAACGCGCATATACTCGTATATTCGTGCAGAAATCCCCGAGGAAGTTTTCCTAAAACCTGCTGAACACGCTGACAAACACATAAAAATATAAATTGCATTCTGCATACGTCGCATCCCTTGCCGTTCTTTGTTTATCATTACGTTTTGCGCTGCACAGGAGTAAGCACCATACCAAAATTATATATACTGTGTACCCCCATAAATATTTACCTCTACCTATTACTGTGTATATCACTACCGCATATGTACATATACTATATATAATACATATATTATATATAGATTATATAAGAAAATAGTAAATGTATGAAATCAGAATTTATGTGTGTAAGAAAATATTATATTATAAGCAAACAAAAAAAAAAGCAATTTCAACCCAACTCTGAGCGAGTCAAAATAAGAAGAAAATACAGATGAAAAACGAGCGAAAGCAAGAAAAAACTTTATTTACTAAAGTAGTGTAATATTTATGCAAGTAGTAGTGAAAAATGTTAGTCTAAAAAATACGATAAAATATATAGTAAATAATCACTCACACAAAAACAGACAAACTATAAAAATAGAAAAACTTTATGGTTTTTTTTCTCTAGCAAAATATTTTCATTGTTACATTCTTTAGTTCAAATGGAAATCTACAGTTATACACTGCCAAGTGCAATCTGAAACAAAAGCATAAACTATTTAATTAACAATAAGTAAATAAATATATTACATCTATATGAATTATATAAACGTTTAACAACAACAACAAAAAAAAAACTATCAAACATATTGTAAAGAAAAGATATTTTCCATTAAAAATAAAACTATATAATTTATTTGTATATTGTACGCACCTTAGAAAATTGTATTTAAATGTGAGTCTATCAATGAAAAGCTTTATTTTGATATGAGCGCTGGCTGTTTTATCTCTGTTATATTATATACATATATTTTAAGAATTGCGAGAGACTACTCTCTCTTGCATAACTTCTATCAAAACACAGAACACACACATTTATGTAAATTTAAGAAAGAAAGAAAGTTAAATAAATTCTACCCAAATTAAAGATTGCGTGTTTCGTTATACGAATTATATTTATACCTGCAAATCTACAGCACCCAACGTCGTGCTGTCCAAGAATTGCTTGTGCTTGGGCAAAATAAAGTTTACGCATACCTAGGACTCACATAAAAGTTAAGTGTAAGTATTATACATTTCACAACATAATGCACATTTTATCGTCGCATTTAATTTGTTTAATCGCTTTTTGTGAGAGCAGAAAGAAAAGCTCTTACAAAGTTGTGTGCCACAAAAAAAAAAAAACACGGGTGGAATGTTCACCGCTGGGAATTTTTTGCACGCGTTACGGTAGAACATATAATAAATAATATTGTACAATAAAAACTGCAGTTTCTTTGTATAATAATAAAAATAATAATGATAAATCGATGAAACTCTCGTGTGCATGACTGTTTCTTAAGTGCGCCACAAATACGACGAAGCAATAAATCACAAACACATATACTGCAAATAATGCTTGGCACTCAATCGAAAGACAATATCAAAATACACACAAAACTCACAGAAACATGCGAACTGTCTAAGAAATAAATAGTCGAACATAAATATAGCGCGAACATTAATGCGTTCGAGAGTGAAGGAGTTTTGAGAGTGAGCATGTCTAAACAAATTTCCCACACGCATTTTCTTTAAACAACATTTTCGCATTCTATATTTATGTACATTTTGCGTGTATGCAAATAAACATTCACGCAGTTTTGTATATTAGGTAAACATTAACTGTGATATTCAACAATATTATTTTACGATGTATTTATTGATTTTTTTTTTGTTGGTTCGTATTAGCCAGATGATGATTACTGATTGGAGAGAAATAACTGTATAAAATACATTATTTTAAGGTAATTATTAAAACACTTTTAGATATAATGCGGTTTCTAAACATCTTGGGGAAAAAATATTATGTCAGAGATTTTTATTATTCTCGATAATAATCTACTAATTTATTTCGTTTCAGAAATAAATATAAAATATAAACATTTTATAGGCCATTTAGGGTAAAAGGACCAATGATTTTTTTTATAAAGAAACACTGAAGTGCGACGCTATACTGCATTGCGGGATGATACTGATTTACATTTCTATAAGGTACACACAATTTTATATTTTTAATCCTTAGATCATTTTCTATAAGATAATTATAATAATAATAATTATAATTATTACTATTTTATTTAATATTAGGTCTGCTGTTCCATAAACCATATTTTTGCCTAAAATTAAAATTATATTTTTAAATTATAAAATATATTTTCATTTTTTCATTTATTTATAAAATATAAACACACCAAGGACGACAGTCTTATATAACAAATAATATATAATATAATAAAGGGTGTTCCATTAAGAAGGTAATATGTTCGGATAAAAAAGTCAATGTTATTGTTGATTTCTTTAATTAATCTTGTGAAATGGTTCATGGCAATTATGTTATGTGTGAAAGATAATATCAGCCAAATGTTCGCCAAGGCTTCGGCGGCACACCTTCAACCGATAGTCTAAATTTTTGATGACATCTCTGCATAATTGCTTTTCGATCTCACCTATGTGTCTTGTTATCTCGTCATTTATTTCTTAAATTGTTGTTGGCTTGTTGGCTTGTTGGCATAGACCTTGCTCTTAAGATATCCCCAGAGGAGAAGTCCAAAGGCGTCAAATCGCATGATCTCGGTGGCCAATTGACTTCGCTGTTTCGAAAGATAAAGCGCCCAGGAAACTTCTCATTCATAACAGCCATTTTTACATTGGCTGTGTGGCATGTGGCGCCGTCATATTAAAATTACATGTCGCCGGTATCCGTAGCATCCAATTCTGGCCACAAGAAGTCGGTGATCATGGGACGGCACCGCTCACCATGCACCGTAACTGAATTGCCAGCTGCATTTTCGAAGAAAAACGGTCCAATGATTTCAAAGCAAAAAAGGCTTGGTGACTTTTTGTTTATGCATTGGCGTCTATACAAACCTGAAGAAGATTTTCTGGCAAAATTCCGCATAGGTTTATCTTTGCTCATGCATAATGGAGAGGTTCATGATATGTAAAATAAAATGAGCAATGACAGGAAACAACATTTTCAAAAACGAAACGGGGATATTGTCAAGTCCAACAGAAGTATAACCATAGCCATAGCCGAGTGGGTTACCGCGTTGGCCTATCTTATGGAAGGTCGCCGGTTCAAACCCGGCCGGCAGAACGAAGTGTTTCTAGCCTATTTCTAAAAAAAGGTTATTGATAGAAATAACGGAACATTAATGTCATCAATTAACATATACATACGCAAAATATTGTGATTTTATATTTATTTAATATCGAAAACAAAATTTTTAGAAATAACGGAACATTAATGTCATCAATTAACATACACACGCAAAATATCGTGATTTTATATTTATTTATATTTATTTAATATCGAAAACAACATTTTTTCTAGAAAAATATCGAAAACAACATTTTTTCTAGAAAAATATCGAAAACAACATTTTTTCTAGAAAAATATCGAAAACAACATTTTTTCTAGAAAAATATCGAAAACAACATTTTTTCTAGAAAAATATCGAAAACAACACTTTTTCTTTTTTTACGCCAGAAGTTCTCGATCGTTCGTAAAAGCTAGTTCTCAATAAATGGCGATATGGCAGGCTGATTAGATAGGTTCTCCCATCTAGTGCTCTCTATTCACAAGACTCACAAGACGAACTTAACAAATCTTCATTAAAATCATCAAGTGTCAGTGTCTAGTGATTACGTATGACATATTGTATATTCACCTAACCCTTTGGAATGCATCTTCTTAAATACACACACATACACACATACACACACACACACACACACACTCTTTTATGTATATTTTAATTTATATGCGCACGCCAAGACACTGGAACACATCCACCCTATTGAATCGGACACATCGTTTGTATAAATCACTTTGATAAAACTTTTTTTATCTCTTTGGCTTGCCGTTTCGATGTGCTGCTTGTGAGCTTCTTCTGCATGCTGGCCAGCGTTGCTTCAGCTTCTCCGTGTCCGTGTGTCTTATGTTCGTTTAGGGCGAATATGTTTTAGTATGCTCAAGTATAAATAATATAGCAAGGATATATACTCGTATACTGAATGAGAAGCACACAAAATAAGATATATAAAATATTATAAGTATATTATGTACACTTGTTTTTTAAGAATGAAGTATAGCATCTTGTTGTTTTTCTTCTTTCGTTTTGTTTTACGCACAGGAAATGTATATTTTTGTCCTGCGGTCGAGAAAACTCGTATTAAAAACTACGTTATAATATTGTATTATGCTTTTATCTTGATCTGATATCTTTCATTGTTTGTACAATGTTGTTTATGTTCTTCTATTCGGAAAAAAAATCAATAAATTGATTGTATTTTTTTGTAAAAATAGAAAAACTACAATATTTATCTTGGTGACAATGGGATGAATAGTACATATTATGATATTTCCATGTTCAGTTCCAATAAAGGTTGGGAAATGTAAACAGATTTTGTGCATATATCTGAGAATTTTCGCCCGAAGAACTGTTGCTACTAGATTCTAGTACAACATAGAATTTGCTCGAATTTTATCTAACACATTTAAATTAGATGTTTACTAAAATCTGTAACTAGAGAGGTGCTCGCATCGAGAAAGCACACAAGAAGAATAAGAAAATGTAAACGCTCTCGCACAGTATGACATATTGTACTTCACAGTTACGCAGTCTTGATACCGGAATGTCGGACACATTTTTAATTATTTATACAAAACCGTTTTAGAGTATCAAGATCTTAATTTTCAATTGCAATATAAATTTAAAGATTATCCTGTCACTCCTTTCTATTAAATAAAACCACACTCAAGACGGCCTCGGTAACGCTCGTTCAGGTCAACTTCAAGAATTTACACTCATACTCAAATAAAATGTACCCTCTCGTCCGGATTATCCCTTATGTTCACAATGTGTTTGTGTATACCTATTTGCAGGCAATATATTCGTATTACATGAAATAACTTTAAAATGCATTAAAAGTGACACCGGAGCTATGATAAATTGCTGCAATTACTTACATAAGCATTCGAAAGGCACACACACACACACTCACAATATAAATGCCAAAAGAGAGAGAAACACAAAATGAGCAAATATTAAATGGAGATTGGAATTTTCAACCCTTAAACTGTGTGGCCATAATGTTTGACCCGTTGCCTTTTGTTGTGTACGATCGTAATAATTTTGGATTTATTAGTTTGTGTTGCATATATACGTACATAATATATAGGTATTATGTACTTATATTGAATAATGTATATAGTACTTAACGATATACGATTTATCAGACAATTATTTGTGGATTAAGTATAACATGGTATGCTGTTTGAATGGTACTTAATGTACGGTTTTATGAATAAACAACTGTAACTCGTGATATTCAATTTTATATATAGATAATAAATATTCTGATTTTAACGCGCATGCAATCGATTTTTGCGTAAGAGGATGATTCAAAAATATTATAGAAAATATATTTTAAAGGTAAAGACGTATTGTATCACGTAGTCAACTCACTTCCGAGAGCTTTCGACTATAATTGTGTCATAGAATATTATTTTTATTTAAATATGTCATAAGTCAATAATAAAATAAAAAAAAATTACTGTTCTACGAAAAGCTTTGAAAACACATACAAATATATAATGATAACTTGAGTTAGTCATCCTCTAATGTACAACAATTCGATTTTGTGAAGTTCCAAAAAGGAAGCGTGAATAAGCCACTGAAGCCTGTAACGGACCAGCTTGGACAAAAAGGCGAACTGTATCGAAACGAGTGGAGACCCTAAACAAATGGAGCTTAAGCGCCAAAGCGTGGCCTTAGAATAAATATGGATCCAACGCATTTGCGTGACCCGAGATCGAGTATGAACTCGCTTTAAGGGGCATACTTAATTTGTCGAGCAATCGAGTTAGGACAGCTGCTCTCAGAGCATGCCTTGACAGAGAAAAGAAAGGCGAGGTTGAAGCTCCTAAATCTAGTGCTCACATTCGAAGCTCGGTTGATAATAAACTTGAACAGTTCGGGCGTACATTTTAGCACAGTGGCAAAAGAAATTCTCTACGAGGTCAACGGCAGCGTGCATGGTCCCAGTTAGTGTGGACTACCGATAAAAGCCGCTTGTTTGGAAGCATCCCTACCTCCAAACTAGGCAGTAATTATGCTAATAAATTGTTCTGCCTATTATATATTTATTAACGAATCATCAACTACTCGGATGCGGACTGGAAGAACTGCGACGACCCTTGGGCGACGCGAACAAGTCATGAACGAGATGAGACGGTACAAGCTGCACTTTCTTGGACTGAGCGAGACTCGACTGAATGGCTCTGATGAGCTTGCCGAGTCCGACGGATACGTTATCTTGTTCTCTGGTAGAGCAGCCCATGATCACGTCGAGAGGGTGTTGGGATCGCTCTATCTCGACAAGCTAAAGCTAGTTTGATTTCCTGGACCCCTGTTACGGGGAGGATCATATCTGTTAGGCTGAGAACGAAGATACGTAACGTCACGCTTGTCCAATGCAACGCGCCTACCAAGCCTTCGGACCTCACGTCAAAAAAAGAGTTCTATGAAGATCTCTTGGCAACCCTCGCCGTCATTCCCCGCACTGACATTATTGCGATTTTAACGCCAAGATAGGGTCTGACAATGAAGGGTTGACGGCAACCTCTTTGTTGACAATCTACAATTGCTAATCGCCAGTAAATTCCCCCATAAGACTTGCCACAAAGTCTCATGGGTCTCCCCTGACGGCGAGACGGAGAACCAGACCACTTCTCTCCAAAAGGTGGCGAAAGTGTCTACTTGACGTGAAGAACAGGCGCGGAGCAGAAGTTGGGAGTGACCTACACCTTATGGTGGCCACTCTCAGGTTGCGAACGGCAGCTGTAGTGCAAAGGCGACCCAATCGATTGCTACACTCCGTTGACTAGACTAAAAATCCCTGAGGTCAATCAACGGTTCTGCAGAGAACTGCGGACTAGGGCAGCTCAGGTTAACAGCAATCAACCACTGTCTGGAAGGTGGAAAAGTATTTGTAATGCTTTCCGCAGCAGTGCACCGTCTGGTAAAAGACGCGACAAGAGGAGACACTTTCAACGGAGATCCTTCTCCCCATGCTAGTACAGGCATGGGAGGACGAGTCTATTCCTGACGATTGGAAGTCAGGAATAATCGTTAAGCTGCCCAAGAAAGGTGACTTGGGCAGCTGCGATAACTGGAGGGGTATATGTC
>JANSTU010049672.1:0-22221 GCA_027564075.1 Bolitophila hybrida | reverse complement strand
CACTTGCCCGAAATCATTTTTAAAACATAATGGCAAACCCTTATCTTTATAATAAAGCTAAATTCTTGGCCATAACAATAAATTATATACGTTTTATTTCATCTTGAAAACCTAACCTCTAAAAAAAACACCCTTTAGATGATATATATACTACATATATTTATTTCTGGTAGAACACCTTTGTATTTTCTAGTGAACACAACCATTTCGGTTTTGTTGGAGATATGCCGAGCTCTCGTACCACGTTTGGAGTCTGTCAATGGTGTTTTGTACTGATCTCTGCAAGCCTGATTTGCTATATCTGTGCATAAAATTAGGAAGGACTTCGTCTACATATTGCAGCAGTTTCACATTGAGAGGGATTAGTTTGTCAATAGAAGTTTTGTTACAGTTAAACAGGAACGGTGATAATACGGAGCCTTGGGCAAGTATTGGCAGCGAAAATTTTCGTAAATACCGCAACACTGATGTTTCTTGAGGTGAAGGTTGTTTGATTGTCAAAATGACGAGACAGTCTTTGAAACCCCGTCCTTTACTGAATCCTCTAATTGGATTTGATTTTTTTTGTCAGTTTTTGAAACCAAGTCCATTAGTAAGTAAGTGCATCAGTTTCTCAAGACATATATTATGCCTATACAAGGACAAAGGATTTGGGTCTATAACTGGTATTTGAATTGCGATCACCTTGCAGTCGAACAAAATATTTGGTCACTTTCCAACTTTATATATAGCTTTCGTTAAACAGGTTCAAAATGTGTAGTTTCAAATCTGGTCAAAGGATTCCCAAAATATTTTGCATTCCAGTCACATAATAAACCACCAGAGCCTTGGAAATATGACGTATTCAATAAGAAAAACAGTTGATATCTGTATAACTATTTTAGGACATATATATGACATAAATGTATAACCCACTTGTTATAAGGAATAAAGAAATCTCAGATAATTATAGCATTTTTAATCAACATTATGGTAGTAAAAGCACAATGATTATAACAGATAAATATTTAGTTTTAAATATAATAATATATTTTATTTATTTATTTATTCAAAGAAATACATTTGCTACAAACGCCATAGAGCCTAATACAAGCTGTAGCTAAATATCATACGTATAATACAAATAAAAATCAAACTAAAACTACTTAAAACTAAACAATAAATATTCCAGAAGCGCAAAAATATAAGATATAGATTAATTCGCAAAACAATAGGGAAGAGGAAGGGAAAGATTTAAAAAAACACATAGAAAGTTGGTTGGCTGGAATGATTAGGTTCAGTGTTATTTCAGATCTAGCATGGTTTAAGGAGTTGTGATATAATCGCGTTTGCTAAGAGCATCAACAAATCTAACACAAGCATTAAAGCACTCAAGTTTATTTAGATTTTTTATTTTATTGGCATATTGAATATTAGCATTGGTAACATTTACAGAGAAGAGAAGACTGGTAACTAAGCGACTATTGTATATAATAATCGACTGGGACTGGGAAATATTAAAGAACTAAGTGATTTTTAAGAGCACAATTCGACACCGCATTTAAATCAGTATTTATTTGATTTAATAAGAAATAGTAATAGGATTGAAGCAGAAAATATTATTTGAATCTAAAATAGAAGTATCGATGCTGGGACAAGTCACATGACTGTATACTGCTTAAATGAGCGTTAAATTCGTTAGTTAGTTAAGTTATTCCATTAAAAAATTTAATTTTATATTTGAGAACACCCTGTTCTTCAATTATTCAACTTATTCTTAGCTTCACGTATCTCTTGTATAGCTTTATTTCTATATATACAGTAAGTGCGTCTTGTTTCAGCAGTGTGATTGAAACACCACGCTTTAAAGGCAAAGTTTCGAAGTATGATGGAATTTTTAACAATGCTATTAAACCAGGGATTAGTTTTAGACTTATTTTTAATTTTTCGCAACGGGACAATCTTGTCAAATGAGGATCTCATTGAAGATTTCAACTTTATCATTGTCAGTGATATAAAAAGGATCCCCAGTCAAAAGATAGGAGAGCGACGGAAACATGCGATATGTTAATATAATAATATAAGTATACTATACAAATATTGTTTGTATAGCAACCCAGTGTGTTTGTCTCTCCAAACATTTTGACACCAGTTAAATATCGATTAGCTGCGCTTATCCACAATATTCCCGTCATTTCCATATATTCATTCTAGCACATTATATCAAATCAACCGTAGGTATTCAAAATGTCTTGTGCACAGCATTGTTGCAACGAGGTAAGATAATTTTTATTGTGTACACTTTTGTGTTTGTGTGACCTCCTTATGTATTCCTTCTGCTGAAAGGTGTCTCCTATACCATGTAAAGAACTAAAAGATCTAAATAGCTGTGATAAATCCAAAAATAATAAAAATCCACTTAAATCAATAATCAAGAAAACACCAAACCGTGAATGTCTAATTGATTTGCAAAAAGAACCGAAAAGCACAAAAACACCAACCACTCTTAGCACAACTGCCGATAAATCTGTATAGACCTAATAAATATAAAATATTTTATAATATATTTATAAAATGTCTAGACACCAACTACTTGTTCAGCTGATTTAGTTGAGGATGATTCGAAACCTTCGTATTTACCACAGAAAAATGATGATATGACTTCGAATAACATTCCCGAACCAATGGGGCCCATCGGTATATAGTAAAATATGAAAATATATGTTTATTTATTTACATTATTTATCAGGTCCCTGGGCAACGGGACGCGTCGACTGGAGTCCTCTGGCAGGACTTACTGGAACTCGGCCGGTGGTTGATCACTACTCTATAACTCGATATAGTACAAACGAATGGCGTAACCGAAACTTGGAGGTCATCACCAGAGGACTGAAAGTGTTCGACAATAGTCTAAAGTAGGTTATCAATAAATCTCCCTTAGATTATTATAAATACCAGCTATTTTAGGGTTGAAAATGACTCCAAAAACACTATGGCCCGTACATTCGCGATGACCGATCAAACACAAGCGGACAGCACAAAACGTCTGTTAACACGCTCTCGTGATCTGATCAAGTGGAAGACCACATTGCAACGCGCCATTAATGCACAAGCTGAAGAAATCAGTACGCTGGAAGAACAACGTGTTCGTCTCAAGCAATCGTTGGCAGTGCTTCGGATGCCAGAGGCTATAGCAACCGAGTGTCTTGATCGAAGATGTGGTCGTCCGGATACTGAGCTTGTACGAGACAATCCCGAAGAAGAACTAATCAAAGAGATTGCATTGATCTCTGAGATTCGTGATCTCTTTACACGAACCCTGAAGGACATTGATCAGCAGCAGGTTGAGAATAGAATTGCACGAGAACGTCTCGAATACGATTGGAGCGATAAGAAAGATGCGACCGAGATCGATGCGATCAACTGTAGTCTAAATAATACCTCGACAACGGTGCTGTTCAAGCCTGGAGCAACACGCTACTTAAATGAGTTCGTCCTTAGTTAAGATAATTTAATTTGAATTTTGATTTAAATTTGTTGTAGACAATCATCTGAACACTATTGGGAACATTTTACCATGGAAACGTTGCAGGAGTGCGAAGCATGTCGCCAGAAATCTGTAAGATATTTCATTTTACAAATCGGTTTATATTTAATTGAATATATTTAACAAGGTTACTCTTCGAGGCACCTTGGACGCTGTACTAATAAATGCAGCGCGTGATCTGCGCACTCAGGCTGACAGCGTTGAACGGGCTCTAGCCGCAAGGGTCGCATGCATGGATGAAATTCGCGTGAAGCTAGAAAATGATTTAAATGAGGTTCAACTTGATAATTAATTGAAAATATAATTAAATATAACTTGTCTTTCGGTCTAGTGCCTGCGTCGCCTGGCCGAAACTGAGAAGCTTATCGATCGTCTAACGCGTGGCATGCAGAACCTGGACAATTGCATGAAGGTCGCTCAGACACGCCTGGACAATCGCAATCAACGACCGCACGTTGAGAACTGTCGTGATGCCGTTCAAGTGGGTCTCGTCGAAGAGGTGAAGACCGTGCAAGAGGGTGCGTCTGCAATGTTGTCAGCCATCAATCAGGCCGGTGACACAAAGAACGGGTTAATGCGCACACGCGGTGAACTCGAACGCGAAATAATGCTTAAGCGTCGCTCGATCATGCTTGATCGCGACCGATGTCTTCTTTTGAGGTCTCACTTTCCGTCTGCGTCGGCTTTGAGTGGATACACGTAGATTTTCTTTAACTAAAATAATATATTCAATATTTATATTACATTTTGGAGTTCTTGAATAAATATTAAGGCGTTTTTACGACTTTCTGGACATCATATTGGCTTCATATTTATTTTTTTGCTGATTCGGTTAATTGTTTACGAACAACTCCCAGCCCATCCATTGAAGTAGTTTGAAGAGCAAGTAAACGGGAAGTAGGGTTAGTAACAAATACACGTAGTACGACAATGTTTCCGTCATTTCAGACATGTGAATTGATATTTTAAGTAAAATATGAACAAATTTGAAAAATGTATTCTAAAAAGCGCATACAAGATAATAATATTTTATATTTAAATCAAACATGACATTTCGACATACATATGTGGCGACACCTATCGCATTTAACATGAAGCCTATTTGTTCCCAATATATCAGCGATATTATTTTTATAGCAAATCTAGATTACTTAGTTAAGGGGGTGGTTACAACACAAAACAATTGATATCTGAATATGGATGATTGTTATATTATAACGTATGTTGTGCTATATAATTAACTGTTTCGAATCAAAGGTAACTGAGGCAAAATTATTAGCTACGTAAATGATCCAATCACGTTTTCCCATAATTGGTCATGTACAAAATAAAAGTTCAAAACTGATGATAAGTTAATCCATCGATTTTTAAAAACTGCAACTGTAATAAAATAAAATATGTTTTTTTAAATTTTATATAAATCTGAATTGAAAAAACACAGGTAAATATAATGTTACCTGTAAAACATATATATGTATCGATATTACGATATCCTAACAGGGTCAATAAAAATAACAGGTTGTTTTTATTATTATACCTAATAAACTTTATAATCTTAATTAAATATGCCCATCCACAATTTATTTAACTTTGACAAATAATAAAAATCTATCGACAAGATTTATGACAGCACTTTACAAACAATTATTTGACAATTTTATATACCTAAAGTTTTATAAACATCACCAAAAAATAATTTTATAAATTTTATGACTTTTTCTAAAATTATCTAAAAGTATCCCAAATTGTATGTAATTTTCAAATCCTGACATCAAAAAGTCTCGTGAGGCCATAAAATGTTATAATATGAATTTTGTCAAGAGAAATATCCTCTATATCTATCTATCTATCTATCTATCTATCTTTTTTGACATTTCATACATTATTAGTTGTCATTCTCAATTCATATACATTCATATAAATTTAAAAATACCTCGATATGTCAAAAAGACTGAGTACGTGTGCTCCCATCGTAACACCATGTTGGACTTTTTTGACGATTCTAAACATCAAGTGTTAAGACACAGATATTTGTAATATGTAATATGCAATGATGCGTTTCTATTACTATATTGGCGTCGAATTTTGAAGGTCCTGGTTGGTAGTGTGTATTTCGAATTCTATATGAGTTGTGTTTTACAGAGTTCATTAATTATCGCAACAACAATAAGTGTAATATACTATTAGTGATGAATTTTAAAACATGTGAGGCGATAATTCGCGAAACGATAATGCATGTCACCAAAAAGAATGCGCTATTCGCGTCAAATTTGACAGAAGCAACATACCGCTTCGAATGTGTTCAGAAGAATAATCGTTTTGTTAAAAAAATGAAATATAGAATTCTCCTGGGGCCCTATCTTATACCAAAGTTGTTCGTTTTGAACTCAAAGATTTTCATGCGCAGGAGAAACCATTGATAATTCTATGTTTAATACGTAAATAATTAAATATAGAAATAATCGAATGTCAAAAATATGTTTAACCAACTACTCGATAGATCCATATTTCCAAATGTTTTAAATTTGTGTTATAAGATACAAATTTAACAAAAGTACGTTTATGAACTTGTGTAAAATTTTAACGAAAGTTGTTAGCCAATATGTGTTATAAGAAAGGGCCCCTGTATTCACAGTCAAAATCGTGTGTCTAAAAATTTAAAATTTCGAGTGTGAATACAGCAGATTATAAAGCTTTGGTGAAAATAAAAAAAACAAGTTAGTTAACAATCTGCTGTCTTCACATTCATACATTTTAGGTAATTTAGAAATTTTAGAACATGGTTTTTATGCGACTATCGTGTACTAAAACTTTTAAAAGATCTAAAATTACAAAATGATAATTGTTAATATAGCTGAATGACATTCAAACATTTATTAATTTATTATAAGCGATAATTAATGTGCTCGCGTGAATACTGGGACCATGTATATTCAACTGCGAAACGACACATAAAGAAATAGACTAGACATAATATATGTTGTCTCATTCTATATCTATCTCTTATGTACACGTTGACGTACTTGTTGATTCAACGTAAATTTTGGCAATATATATGGCATCTCGTTTACTCTACTATAAAACAAAATCACTTGCAATGTTCGCACCAATAGTGATTTCATTTTTCTTTTATGTGTACGTGGTTCTTTGGTCTCTTCGTCTCTTGACTGTTTGCAATTCACGCGCTCTCTATTATAAATCTATATTTATAAAATATATATTCTTTCATATATACATTTGTGTCTGAATTTGACTTTGAGAATTGAGTTTTTGCGTTTAGTTTTTAGTTTTAAAATGGCTGTCGCTGCGTACGTACCTATCGGATCCGTAGTCTTCGCGTTCCTTTGCTAGAGCAAATCGTTTTCTTAAGGGTGGTCCCACCGTTGTCGACTGCGCAATATTTTGTTTCCCTACCTGGATTACCTGCATCACAACAATACCGTCGCGTTGTCGTGCTCTTTGCTCAGTGTTCAGTGCATATATAAATGTATATATAAATAAATTGTGTTGTTTTTAACCGTATGTGTGTATTGTTTGTGCTGCGGGCCCAAACAAAGCCAGAAAAAAGTGCGTTTGCGTTTGTAAACAGTTGTGTCGTATATATAGTATAAATTTATACATGAGTGTGTAGAAAATAAACACACATACACCAACACTATCATACCGAATAGGAAACAGGAGATTGTGTCGCACGTTCGCCCACCTTTAGATAGCATTTTTCTGCAAAGGTATGTAGACGTTGCAGCTCCCAGATTGTATATATATATTTGCGGGCATATAATGATACAAATCAAAATTACGATCCGCGCCCTTGACAGTGAATCAGTTTTTTATTCTAATTAATAATTATTTAAACAAAAAAAAAGCTTGCTTCACGGAAATATGTTTCTGAGAGCTATTTCATCAAAACTAAACGTTTCATAAACATACACGCCACACGCGCGTCTATAAAATGTCAGCTCAAGGGCAATAGGGCTTCGCACCGCGTGGTCTGATCGAGACAGCGTGCGTCCTTCGCGGTGACCGCAAGCTCGACAAATCTAAAATTCTATGTGCGCATGCGTGTACCGTGTCTGTTTTTCTTGGTTAAGTGACTTATTCTGTTTTTTATGTCTAATTCTATCACAGATATATCTATGTATATATGTGAATTCTATATACTAACATATATTTGACCGGGTGACGCATATTCTCATTAATTATGTGTATCTCTGTTTTTGTTTGATACAATTTAAAATTCTACTATACATTTACTACGCTATCTAATACTATGAAATTGTTTATTTGCAATATTTCTTATCTTTGATAGCATTCATTTTTATCTGCTGTTTAATATGGGCTGTTGCTTGTGTATTTTCCTTCCGTATTCGTGGCTAAATATGGAATTGGCCCAATCACAGAGACTTCTTCAGATAATAATTACGTATGATTTTCTAAAAATTGAGTAGAAAACAATTAAAAAACGAGGTTCAAACGTCGATCCGACGAACGAGACTATTCCGAGCACACACACATATGCGCCCGCAGATACTACAAAGTGTGATTCTGATTACGTGTATTTATTAATAACTACGTAATACTCGCTTAATCAATGTATATTATTACCCATATGCTATCCTAAATTGCATCATCTTGTGTAAATACACCTTGTAAACTGTATATATGTAGATTTCACACCAAAAAGCGAGTACCTGCCGAAATGAATACTTTGCACGATAATATTTGCTACCATTAATTCAAATATTATATATTTTGCTTTGTACTGTATGTTTGTGTATCTGTGTATTCATGCCGTGTGTTGAAGGTTAAGTTTAAGCACGACCGCATACTAATATTAACTTATAAAAAATATATATATATATATAATCTCATTGCGTACAGTCGCGCTTGAATGATGATTTAAACAGCGATGATTTGTGCTAATTATACGTATTTGATCGACTGATTATACGACAATTATTAATGAACTATACGTGAACGCACTGTGTGTGTGACTCTGTATATATGTGTGACACTCCACGTTGTTTATATAAATTGCAAATACATTGTGGTAGAATTATATATGAAATGGTGTATTACAATTTGGGATTTGTGTCGGAACAATCAAACTAGATTTTTGAAGGTCTCGTTGAGGTTACGCAGAACGCTGACAAAAGCAAGGTGATTCCTCACCGATCGGAGTGCGATGCATATAATTGTATTATTATAGGTATATATATATACTCAATGTCAGTCGCGCTCGCAATGTCTATTTTAAGAGAATGTCTCCTGCGCGACAAAATATGACATCATCGATAGACGATCCCTCAACATTCCTTACTGAAAAGCATCTCATAGAGCAATATTTTTCCTCATCTGCACTTACACGTAAAATTATGTAAATACGAATGTTTTAAAATGCGCACCTTACACAATTTAATATATACATTTATTACATAATATACTGTAACTCCATTTCGCATTGTCATAACGAACCCCAACTCTCTGGTATGTATGTTAGAAAGCATATGAAAACCAGTGACGTACTTTATTTATCTAGAAGCTATAGTCACGTTTAATGTGGCGTAATTCTATAGAACACGTGTTTTCATGTGATTATCATCATTATCAAGAATATTATGCCCAACAGAATTACTTAATGTAAATAGTTATTTAACAATGGTATAATCTGCATTATAAATCTTATCAACAAGGAGAGTAAAAGAAGAATTTATTTAATTTGGTACTAGTAAAGCCGTTATTTTGGTGCAACAATTTCATAATATGAGCTTATCCTAATCGCGTCTGTGAGCTGCATTAGCTTCTGTGATGACTCTCGGCGCATGTAAGTCACACGAACGTGTCATGTTTGTGTTTGCCGGTGAATCAGCAGAGGGTAACTCAGTACAGTCATGCTCATAAATATAAACTTGTTATTTCGTAATATTTTTTCTTTAAAATAAAATAAATTGATTATGTGATTTATGAATTGAATTTTAAAATAAAATTATTTCAATTAAATTATGAATTTATTTAAAAGTGTCTTCATTTATATTTTTAAATTGTGAATTTAAATATGACTTTATTATAAAATATAAAACAAACAACAGAAGTATGTACAAAAATTATAATACAACTTATTTATATTAATAATTAAGTACTGAGATACGTTTTTAAATACATTACATTTAAAATAACTTGAAACAGTTGTTCCTGCAATCCAAGAAAAAACATCTACAAAACATTTATTTAATCTCATAAAAAGCGTAAAAAAAGTATTTTTTTCTTTTAAATAATAACAGCTGAAAGTTGTGTTGTGCAATAATTTAAAAATAATCATATACTATAATTCCAAAATTTTTGTACATCATTGAACGTGCTAATATTTTTTTATTCTAAATATATTTATGTTTTTTATAGGAAACATACTTACCGTGTTAAAATAGAATTATTTGAAAAAAATTATTCTGAAGGCAATATCTCTGGAATTACAAAATTTATTCAAAAGGGTTCAAGAAAGTCAAATATAATCATTGTTCTCAACTGTTGTTGGACGAATTACCTTACCCCGGATTTCACATTCATTCATGATTGGAATAATTCAAAGATGGAAAGCGTGTCATCGGCGAAAATAACCTTTGTTATATATGCCATGCAACTCCGAAAGACATGAAAAACTTGGATATGATTCGAAAGAATTTCATTAATAAAAACAAAAAATCTGTAATCCAAAACCGGAAACCAACCAAATAAAATATGTTTAAAATACGACATACGATCAACCTTCTTCATTAAAATACCCCTAGAAAAGTGCAAATCAGTTCGTTCCATTACACACATTTTGAGATTGACTCTGTCTTTTAAATAAATAAATAAATTTAAGGAAATCGTAAATCGTATTATGATGAATTACAAAAAGGGCATATTAGCGATCACGATCAAATCATAATTTGTAAAGCGGTTCCCGTTAATTGTGCACATCAAAGATGAAACGTCGCCTTTAGGCCTTGAACAGACCAGACCTCAATCGCAACGAAATAATGTACACGTTGATTTTTTTACCTTGACAGAGTCTCGTTTCACTGTGCGAGATCAAAAAAAGAGACGTGGCTAAACTGCATTCGTGTCACGTCGGCGCATTCGATATTTAAAATGTACCGCATACACTCGCGCATACAGAGTACACGTGAGTGTGCGATGCTATACATACTCGTATATATATATATATATAAAATACATGTATCGTATATGTTTACACATGGGCGGCTGAACTTTAAAGTGAGGCATTTGTACGCATGCGATTGGTGTTCTACATTCCATGCGCGTTTAACTTGCAATTCTAGATGCGATGACGTGGATTTTTATTGAATGCATTCTGTTTGTTTTTGTGCAATCTGTTTTTTTATAATAAAAATTCCATATTTTTAAATAATAGTTTTATGATAAAATGTCAATGATAAAAATAACTTACCCTTTCTATTTATATTCCAGTTGATTACGCTTGAAAACCCCCGCAAACTCCACGGACTACTCTACTCTCGATCATACTGATTAACTAGAAGCAGACCAACTAAGGATAACTAACTGTACATAAAACACAAAAAACATCAACAACATAATAATAATAAATAAATCGTGTGGTGAAATATCAAATTATATAAACCAACAAAATGCATGCCTGATTGTGTTTCATCATTTCAGTTAATCGGTAATGACTGCGCATTAATCGTTGCCCTACAAAAAGGACAGTGTTTGTGCGTTCGCTTGCGGCATTTATGTGTGGTGTCTCTCTGTGATAGCTATATATTGTGAAATCAGTGTTTTTTTGTATAGAATTAAGTGCCAACAACAGTTAAAGGTATAATATGGATACGTCAACCTCTTCCCCGCCACCGACAACAGCGCTCAGTTCGGACAGCATATTCAAGCCAGACGGTGCGATAATGATACAGGCTGCCGGTCAACCTCAACAGCTGCAACAATTGCAACAGCAAGTGCAGCACCAGAAGAAGTGCATTCATCATCGATTGTCACATTGCGGCCGGACCGCAGGTCATTCGCAACAGCATGCACGTCTCATGCGCTCCCTGGCGGGTTGCACAGGTTCGGGTTCTGGTAATGGAGTGGTAGTAGGTAGCGCTGGCGCTACTGCGTCAGCTTCTACTGCCGCCCAATCGTCGAACAGTCCCTCCAACGCTGGAGGTGCGGTGGCCATTCAGAGCCAGGTCGGACTTGTGCAACATTTAAACGCTGCCCTACTGGCCGATCGTTATCTTCTGATGGATCTTGTGGACGGTAGTACACTGTATAGGTGTTTTGATGTAACAACACACGAGGAACTCGTCTGTAAGGTAAGCAAAATATTTCAAAAGATCGAGTTATCATTATTCTTATCACGACCACAACAAAGCTGAAATTTATGGGTTTTTATCAGCATAAATATTTTTCGGTATTTTTTTAGAAACAAAGGAAGTATTTCACAATTTTACAAATATTTTATTTGGAATTGTTGCTTAAATTCATAAACATAAAACATATAGTCATCACGGATATGAATCATCTACACATAACCAAGATATTAATTCATGCACAGACCGCATAGACATGTCTGGACAATTTAAACTATTTATCGCTTATATACCTAACATAGCATTGCGCCGATAAGACCCTGTAAACTGACCACTTTCGAGTAAACCATTTATTTTTGCGGTTTCATTGTTTTTGTTTTGTACTCTCCAAAATTAAACGTAAACAACACGTGATTTTCGATGTGTTATCTTGAGTATGTGAATATTGTTATTTTTATATTGTGATAAATAGTATGTATTTTGATTGTAATTTAACAATAATAATTAGAGTTTAAATATTTTCTTTTTTTCTTAGAGTTTACTTTATACTAACTTATAATATGATTATTCTTGATGAATGGCTATGAAATAAATTAATAATTAAATTATAGCGAACAAGTCCAATTACTAAAGTAATATAAGTTATTTTTAGTTAGGTTTCATAATATTCAAAACCGTGAGAAAATAATTTCAAACATATCAGTGTCGAAATTTTGTGTACAGTGATACAGAGTACAATTAAAAATATCTTTCATTCAAATTAAATTGTTCGTTTTTTTAATAAATTTTGAGTTATCATTTAAAATATTATTTAATTATTTTAATGGACATAAAACATTTTCAGAAAAGAAAAAACATGAAAAAAAACATTATATGAAGAAATTACTTCCCTAGTATAAACAAAATAAAAGAGCATTTTGTGTTTTTGTAAATTATATATTTGTTTTATAACCATGATCAATATCGATTTTTTTACAGTCAAATAATTTGAATTCGAAATCATTTTTTGTATTTGGGAAAAGAAAGATTACATATTTTGTTAAATCGATAGCATTTTTATGTCTGGGAATTGCACAATGGCGGCCTACATCCTAAATTGGGTTTCGGATTCGACGAATAATAATTAATATAATATAATAATATAATAAAGTAGGTTAAACTTTAAACACTCCTGTAGATTTTCTAAGTGTTTTTGCAGTTTTTTATTGTTTGATAGTCTATAAGTAACTGTTGAGTGTTGTTGGTAGCATTGCTGACGATTAAAATCAGCTTTTATATAACAAAAATATAACAAAACAAGGATAATTATAAAAACAGTATAATATTGACTTTAAGATGATTCCTCAAAAACGTGACTACATTTCTATTAGAACTTATATACCGGCTTCAATGAAATTCTCACACGTATACTCAAATAGGAATACTATTATGTTTTATATACTTATATCGTATTAAATTAAGTGCCACATTTCGCATCATGGGTTTACTGTAATACGTAAATGCGATCTGATCCACGATGCGGGGCACGCTCCACGCGCTCACGGTATACCGTTCGTTTACTATAATACGCTACCTACTTTTGCTTATTTTTTATTTATATATATACACTGAGTGTGTATGGAATTTCTATTTTCTCTATTATCGAGCTGAATATAGATTTAATACATTTATTTTGGGCCTATATTATAAAATGCATATATTATATACATTTATGCTAATGCTTATGAATTCCATCGAACAGCGTGATAATATAATTTGTGTCTTACGACTTGTCTTTCGATTTGTAAACGAATCGTCTTTATTCATTTGACTTTAGTAAATATGGCGCATTTGTAACGTCCAGCCAATAACAGCAAAGTTACACACAATCACACATAGTTCATCTACGTCATGCGCAAACTTTATATAGCCTCGTTTATGTTGATGTTTTGGTTGTTTTGACTAAAGTATGTTTAATAAACTTCGTGACAGACACACACGCACACTCACCACATACTTTTAAAATGCTTGTTTACGCGTAGTTGTCACATTGATTGCGTCATCGTGCGTCTTCTTTACACGTACACAGGAAGTAAACAAGAATAAAAAAACATATTTGCTGGTTGGCAAAACTTATAAAAATGCATATCCACCAAAACAATAGTTTTATATTGCACAGCTCAAATAACATTAAATATTTTATACAGCACTATGCAAGTATACGCCACCCACACATTCCACGCCACGCTTGCATTTTCAATAAATCCTTAATCGTGGCGCTAATCTATAGCAAATCATTGCATTGTCATCGAAATGACTAAACGACCATAACTCTCGCACATACATACACCCATATAATATGCAATATAAAACTCTTGTCGCGCTTTCAACATGTTTTCATGCAAAATTGTCAATATCGATAGTTTTTCTGTAACAATAAACAATATCACAATTTACAATATTTTATAGACATTGATAAACGATATTATATTTAATTCGCACTCGGCGCATGCGTAATTTTAATTGAAGGCAATTCAAACTAGAGTTTTATAATGGGACTAATCGTTTAATTTAGAGTGTATAAGCGCGGCCAACAACTAGAGCCGCACAAGACACACATTTCTACACAAAATAAACACTATAACATATATTATATATATAAAACATAATGTAGTATTATATATAAATGTGTAGGTATATATGTCTATAAGCGAGGTGATGAAATCATATATGTTGTAATTGCAATAATTTGTCGATCGCTATATAATATCATACAGTATGGCTTAGTTTTGCAAATGTCATTGGGTAGGTTAAATGACGGTTGCGCACAGTGTTTTTTTGAATGTGTATTTGTCTGTGAGTGTGTTGGTTTTTTCCCACAACATTTATATTATTACAATTAGTCCGTCGACTGTGCTCGGTAGCTCATTACGCTGTCGCATTGCGTCGTGTCGCCTCCACCTCTCTCTCTCTCTCACTCAGTTATGATGCTCGTGTGCGCCTGAGTCGCTGAATGATTGTGCATTATTTAGTATAAGAGTATGCATTTCCGATTGTCTGTCTTCGCGAATGCAATCTATTTTTGGGTTTCCCAGAGACTACATAAAATACTTACTGTTGCTGTTCGTTTAAAATTGAAATTCGATTGATGCTTTTGTTTTGTCAAATAAAATTAAATTATCCCAGAAAAAAATGAGAAAACAGAGAAAAGGCACTAGTCTTTTAAAGGATTTAAATGTGTTATATAGGAGTAATAATGGTTGAGATTCAAATTTAAATTTTATAAATATATTAGTAATTTTACCATCATCTCTGTAATATATTTAGGGTTTTTCCGAAAATACAAGTAGAAAGTTATTTCATTAATTAAAGTGTTATAAGTTGATTTTTTCAAATTCAATAAATCTTTCGAAAAATATCGTTACATTGTTTTATTAAAAAATATTAAACTTGTTTTTCAAAAATTTCAAGTCGAAACAATATATTTTTTTACATACATTTGTATTTGTATACATTTTTTTATTTATGTTTTTTCAGCTGGCCTCTTATTAGAGACTTGCATAAGAGCAATATGAAGCTTATTTACTACCTTATCCGTTTAGCAACATTAGTTTAACTAAAAATGGCAGAATTTAGACGACTACAGTAAAAAAAGATTTAAAATATTGGTAAATTTCAATTTTTATTTAAGCTCTTATGTTTTGTGGCCACAGTCTTGGTTCCTATTTTTACTATAGGTTTTTAAAGTATTTGGTCTATAAAGTCTATTATTCAATAAATTTCACGCGGACAGAGCAAGAATACAAATTCATATATTAAAGAAAGTGTTTAAACTTTGAGAATACAAAAAACTAATTTTAGAAATACAATAAAAGTATGACTGTGTCATGTGATTTATTTTTGTATGCAAAAAGTCACCAAATTCGTTTTCCAGTGGAATCAAAATGTTTATTTGTTTAATATTGACTAGTTCATCAACAAGAAATAGTTCCTTGGTTTCATCCATGATGAACAGCAAAATAATAAAAACAGACTGGATTCAAAGCCATTACATCTTTTCTATTACCCGTTGTTTTTGTTATACCATGATTTAAAAATATATAATTTAATATATATTTTTTTACAAAACGATCAAATTAATTTCCTTTATTGATCACCCACTTGAATATGTTTGTTATGGAATTATAATATACAGCAATATGTGTGTATGTGTGTGTTTGATCGTAGTTATTGTGTATTTACTTGTCATGTGCTCACTAGACCACCATTTATGGTTATAATCTTGATAAGATGTTTATATACAAGTCATAAACACGTTTCACGAATAATTTAACAACATTTTCCTTATATATAAAATAAAATTGCGCAGCAATATGTAAGAAAAAGTATATTTAATTTTGTATTTTTTATCTCAGGTCTCCAACAATCCATGCTCAAATCTGCTGACCGCACACTTTCGCCTTGACGGTCACGACAACGTAAATCCATTGCACAAAGTGGTTCAGGGCACCAATCAGACGTATTTATTCTTCCAACCATCGCAGGCAAGTTAAAATATTAAAAGTAGAATCTAAAATTCATTTTTTTTTAATTTGTATCTTATTTATTTCAGGGTGATTTGCATTCCTATGTGCGCGTGCGGAAGCGTCTGCGTGAGCTAGAGGCCCGAAAACTGTTCCGGCAGATGTGCGATGTGGTCAAATGCTGCCACGAACAGGGTATCGTATTGCGTGATCTCAAACTGAGGAAATTCGTGTTTGCCGACACTGAAAGGTAAGTGTTTTTCTATTTTCAATATATCACACATTACATAAAATAAACAATGTAGGAAACGACGAATGGTGATGTAAACATTTAAAGAATAGACAGCACTTGTTATTTGTAATATAGTATTTCCGTTGGTCTCGCAATGAAACTAAACCAATTTAACAGAGCAACATTCGGCTACACATTGTCGTATACAATATAAACTATTACACACGATGGAACACGTTTATTTGTTAATAAAATGCATATATGTGACATTCATTAAGTGTAAACTATGCATTTTTGAAATATTCCCGTCTTGCGTGTCTCATATGTTGTTTATGACGTTCTTTTTATAATACTCATAATAAAATCATAACAATAACGCACGCCACACAGCAGAGCTGGCCGCAGAAAATACATACCTACTGTATAGCTAACATTTTCTCCCATAACCTTCATTCAGTGGCAATATAAACATACAAGCGTAAATTTACATAATCATATAAAAGTGCGTGCGTGTGTGTGTGTACGTGGTTTACTGCAATCTAGGCTAGGGTCTATTTTGCAAAAGCCAGTTTTATGTGTGTTTTGTAATTATGTTACAGATAAACTGGAAATGTTGACCTAATTTTTATGTGTTTTTTTGTTGCACTATAAAATATAGGCTAAAACGATAAAAAAAAACTAGAAGTAAGGTAATGTTTTCAGAACCATTCTAAGAAAATATAGTAGAAAGTGACAACATTTAATTTAAATTTAGAAATTACTCAACGCTTTAAATGACACTCAAAAGTGTTGATTTGTTTGTATTTTACAGAAAAAAAACAAGGATTAAATTACAGAAAACTACACACAAAAAAACAATGATATTCATTACTTTGCACCGTTTTCTAAAATTGTGGCATCGACAAATCCACAACTAACCGACACAGATTATTTTTTATGAACACATAATTTATTAGATTTTTACTACACACATAATATTCGGAGAGCCATCGTCGCCACAGCGAAGTGCATAAATTTAAACAAGCAATAATTGTACTCATTACTCTGACACACAGACACACAGACACAAACAAAAAGCCATGAATCGAGCGAACACGGCTTGCGATGTACACAATACCCGCGAGCACTATTCAAAAAAACTATAACGAAATTGTTGAGCAAATACTAAATAAACAATTTGTCTGCGGCTGTGTGGTATGTGTGTGTCTGTACGCAAGTGTGTATGTGTGCGAGAGTTCGCGCTAAGACGGTGACGACGCGTCGGTGAAGAAATGATAGGTATAATATTCATAATTGTTTAAATTGCTGCATATATGCTCTGACCCAACACACACATACAAATACATAACATACGTACTCACCTAGAGACTATAGAGTTGCGCTTACCGACACCGTGCACGTACTTAGAGTCTGTGTGCTTGTAACGGTAGTCGCATAGCACAGCTTGGGTAATGATTGCCTGTAATTGTGCCGTCACAATTGTTGCAGTGCGCGCGAGGCCTATTAGACATTAAAAAGCTTATACATAGGTGTGTGTGTGTGTATATACTACTTATATGTGTATTTTGGTATTTCTTACGTTTTACAAATAGAAGTTGTTGCGCGCGCGCGAGTTGGCCAAGACTTGTCTGTTTGTATATTTGGTAATGGCGAACGCGCGCGATGTGGGTGTGTGAACGAAGTTCGATCGATAGTGATCCTCTTAAATTGCAGCATCTTGCTGGTGAACGGGCAATTAGATATATTTGCGAGTGTTTACATTTAGCAATACTTTTTCAATGCAAAAGTGTTTATTAACGCAGCAAATAATCATGATTTTTCATTGTCTATTTTTAGGAGTTTTTATTAAGATATATAACGAATTAATAATGTAATATCATCAAAACTTCTTCGACTGAAATTGTAGACGGTGTAAGACTGAACAATTTAATAAAAACAGATGTTCAAATGACAACACAATATCGAGTTCTTACATGTTCTCGCATTTTTTTGTGGCCGTTGACCTAATTCCATCTACGCAACCCTTACCAAGGAATATTCCATGTTCGTTCAGTTTTTCAACTAGCTTTATCGGGAGAATCTTCTTCCATACAATCCACGAATAAATGACAATCCTGGACAAAGAGTGCATGTTCCAAATGACTAAAAAAACCATCGTTGCAATCGGTAAAGCGATTTTTTGTAAGGCAGCAAAATCTTCAATAAAAATAATTTCCAGTATTCTTGCATGTATTTGATTGTACATCTCGTATCTTCGGTGAAACGCGTGAAATGTAATCGCGTTCCATAAACCGATCGAACACGATATTGATTTAATTTATATTGCAAGTGATAACATTTTTGTTTTCATGAAGAAATCACATTTACTATAAATTACTTGTCAACATTATTCAAGCTTGTGACAATTTGTGCCAACAGCTATCTATTTGGTGAATTTGGAAATGCTAGAGAATTTTAACGAACTGTTTTTCTAAACGTTCTTGCGTTACTGTATGTTTCTTTCATTTTCTCGATACTGTTTAAATCTTTTGTGGACTACTTCATGTTTCTTTGGAATAGCTTTTTAACTTTGGCAAAATATTTAGAGCATTATTCTTCTCCAAAATGTAGTTTTATCATTGCAAATGATTTTGTCGGGTGTACCAATTTAAAATGTGTAACGAAAAGTGCCATTTCTTCGGTTAGGCTCGGTAAAAATTCAACAAACTTTGTGCAATTTAAAAAAAAACAGAAGTACATCTCAATCAATCGTTTTTCTATCACTAAAAACTTCACATTCTGCTTACAATTGAGTGTATTATATGACTATTACATTATAAGACACTTGCAATACCCTTGTACACACACATAACAAATGTGAGGTAATTTAGCTTTGTAGTATTAACAAGTTGTACTCATCAACAGTCAATCAATTGTATTCGAGCACGTTGCCTCAACGCGAATCACACACATAAACATAACTAAGTGCTATTTTACACGCACTATATATATATGAATCGCTCGATAAGCTCGCAATCGAACACACACAAACATATACACGCACTTACGCAACCTCCAATTATATATGTACTCAAATTGAGTAAATGTTCCGGCATATCTTCTATATCTATGGTTGAACGACCTCTAAACTCTTTAAATTTCACAATTTATACATTTCACGACCAAAATACAATTTTATGAAGGTTGTTGCCTCGAAGCTCTTGTTTTGTTATCATACACATACATTTATTATAACATATATACATTTATATGTTATTTAATATAATATTTTTTTAGTGCTGTTTGGATTATTATTTAAATTGTATTTGTGCCAGTATTGCCTTGATCCAGGTCACTTTGGAAATCCTACTACATATTTCCCATCATAACTAGAAACACAAATCTAGAATTTTTGTAATTCAATATACTAAATGCGAACGAGAATAACACACATTCTGTTTGTTGATTGCGAAAGAAACGCTCGGTGCTCGGTACTTGATTGCGAATATTCGTACTTACACACATCAACAGACACTGTGCGCGCACAGTACGCCAAGTGCGATGGTTTATTTAGCATTTTCACACATATACACACACACACATACCTATAGTAATTCAATGTCAGTGTCTCTCGCAACAACCGTTCCACTTTACGGTTGAATATCGAGTACACGCAAGCTCTTTATATAAGATTGTAAAATTCTAGATGTCTCAATTCAGCCTGACGGTACGCTGACATCATCTCGTTGATCACACAAATTGACGACTATCGATTGTATTGAGATTAAAAGCACTACTTACATACAGTTTTTAACGTTAACACATTTATAATTGGACCTTATTAACATAATCGAGTCGTGCGAGCAAACACACTTACTAACTCTCGCTCTCTCAAAAATATATACATAAACAATAAATTATATTAAACTTTATAAATAAGTGATCATATTGCAAAATAAACCGTTTTGACCTTAGAGAAAAAAAGATAATTAAATTTGTTCTTGAATGAAAAACAAGCACAAGCGAACAGCGCAAGCGCCCGTGCAATGTTTTCGCAATAGTGACGTGTATATGTTTGTATTTGTATTTGTGTATATTTAATTTATTTACATATACACGTTTATTGATACACACACTGACACTATAATATATGAGTGTATATATATGTGTACACATATATAATTTATGAATCAAGATTAATAGACATTCAGAAGTTTGTTTTTTGGGGACCGCGCACGCGCGCACACGTTCGCCTAATGATAATTACAAAACAAAGCGATCTTTCGATCTTCGTGTTTGTACTTTGACATGTATACACAATATTTATATACACATATTATACTGTATACTTAGTAATAGTATTTATGTAATGTCATCATCAGGCGGACGTGTGCAACCTCGTTAATGCTGGTGCTATTGTATTAGTGTAATCGTTTACATATATACTTGAGGGTTTGCACAGGCCACAGGCACTGGCAGATTAATCGAGATCACTTTATAAGGCCACTCTTTAAATTATTTTTAAAAAACTTCAAACTTCATTTTATTTTTAAAAAATCAAAAATTAGTACTGCTTCTCGTCGTTTGTATGTGGCATTTGAAATATGCACCGCCATGTCCAAAACATCATGTTTTTGTTCTACAAATACTACTGGTGAATGCTTTTATTTTAGGGCACCATATCTTACAAATATGGCAGTGAGCGGTAAACTTTTCAATAAACGTTGTTCGTGTATGTCATTCCCTACCTTTCTCTAAAATTTGGTCCAAATCTATAATAAAGTTAGTCAATGTAATTCAGGTTTTTATATTATAGATATTTATAATATATAAGTCGAAAAAGGTAATTGTTACCATGATTTCTCCGTAATATTGCGTTTAATATATGTACATTTTTCACCAATTGCGTTAATACGCCATAATTTAAACTGATGTGATTATAATAATGAAATGATAATTCTACAGTAGAAAAATGACTAATGCTGCTGTTTATATAATATTTATAATTTCAGTTGAAAATCTATTTTTATTGTATCGTCGTCTGCCACTTATTAAACATAAATTAATGCTGTGGAAGGTCTCAGTCCCAAAACAATACACATATACAAAAGTGTCTATAAATATTTCGGAATTATTCTATACTTTTTATCCGAACGTCCAAGTAACATTAACTCAAGATAATTTAATGTGCGGACATAAATTGATCGAACACATATGTTTTTTTCGTTGAAAATCCATTCACCTGATAGTACGCTAAAACCTTCACATTTCCGTTTCAAATTCACCAAATTGACCTTAACTCGGTTGACCTTGTAATTCAACCAAAACGATGTTGTCGCAATACACCTTAAACTGAACATTAGGTAATCCATATATAAATTCATATGTATATAGACAGTCAAAGTGCATCTTTTGTTGTTATATATGGCAATATGCTGTCGACACCGGCGCGAGTTACCATAATCAGAGCCTGTTCAACTGAGACGCTGTGCATATAAACTATATACAACGTGCGATCTGACATGCAGCAAACACACACACACTGAGACATTTTCACAGTCAAATACCAAGTCAAGCAAAACTGCTCTCCGCGTAAACTGGAACAAAACCTTGAAATTATAGTTCAATTATTTTTTGTTGTTTTCTTGATATGCA
>JANSTU010049661.1:0-22230 GCA_027564075.1 Bolitophila hybrida | reverse complement strand
CATAAACAAACTAGTTGACAGATCGAGCCCAAACTCCGGTTGGTAATTAAGGAAGGTTGTGCCAACCTACAAAAAAATGTTTTTACCGAAACCTCTTTCGCGGCAAATTTAAATGACAATTTCCCGGTACTTTTTATACAGAAGGTACTTCATAATTAAAAAATGCAGTCAAAACAGTAAATCTTGCCACAATATGGATCAGTTCTGGTAACGCCGATATTACGTCTATTTTATTCGACGTAAAACCAGACGTAATTATTTTCTTCAATTATCATTTATTTCGTCCCTTTGTTTTTGTGTTTTAATAAAATAAGGTATTTTAATAATATTGTCAAATAAATAACTAGAGAAACCTACGAATTTAAAGTGTGAAATTCTACACACACTTTTATCTGCCCGGGCTCAAAACATAACATACAGTATTTGTGCACATTGAAATCTTTGCATGTTTTACTTTGAATCTTTAATCGATATCTTAAAGTTTGAAAAGAACCCATATATACATTTATATATTTATATATGAGTATGGTATACCTATCTACATAAATATATTATGTATACTGTGGTAATATGGATGTGCTAGCTGAAAAGTTCGGTTTGCACAGAGCCAGAGTCAATATTTGTTAAACGAAATCTGTGTGAATTGCTTCTTGCATAAGCCAAAGCTAGTTTCAAATTTCAAATCACTAACTCATTAACTATACTTACAGTGCATACAGAGCTACTATTTAAACGTATATGCAAAGGCATAGTGTATGAAGTTTAATAAATAATATTTGTAAGTGATTTGCGTACACTTACCAATTTTCTGTCTGTGTATATATATATGTGTGTGTGTGTGTATTTATACTTTATATTGAACAAACTAATGAATAATAATTATTTCTCGTGTTTATTTTGTAGAACAAATCTTGGAGTCATCATATCATGGATTGATTAAGGAAAACGAAACGTTTGTGGAGATTACGCCACTGATTAAAGTGGACGAACTGAAGATTTGTGATTTTCATATTATCAAGAAGGGTAATCACGAAGTGCCGTTTCAGGTAAGGTTTATTTTGATTTATTTCAGATAATTGTTTTGTTTTTTTTTTTGACTCCAGTCGGTTATTGTATACCATGCCGCTGTTTGGATTATTATTGTTGAAATGAAAATTGAAAAGTCAGCAGAATGATGCGTCGCTGTATCGACCAAAGAAGATTGTTCTTCCTCAAAAACGCAAGCAAGACAAAGTGACAACTAGTACCGCGTCATCAAAAAAAAATCAGGAGTTCATCAAATGAAGAGATTGAGGAAGATCTTGAAATGCACTATAGAATAGTGGACTTTGTTCTTGTATTTTCATCAATTGCTACTCTAGTTAAATGTGCAGAGTGTATTGGAAAGGTATCGTTTCAATCGTACAAGAAGGAAGGACCCGGATTCTGTGTGAAAGTAATAGGTGAAAAGATTTAAAAATCCTCGATACATTCCATCAAGTGAAAGAAGAAATTCTTAAACTTCGTTCTCCTGAAAAACTTCGTCGGTTCACACGATTACTCAACCGATCGTTTTGCACAGTGCTTCTTTAAATAATTCATCAGGAAAAGGCAAAAATTGTATTACAAAAAAAAAAACAAGAGAAACCGTCATCATATTACGGCGTATTTACACTTTAGCTTGCATACAAGGCAGACAAGGAGACAAGGCTCCTTATATGGGTATTTTGAATACCTTTTATGTGATATCAATCGCTTTTCACATTATCCCAAAAGACCCTTTTTATAAAATTTTTGAGGCATTTCTCAGAACTTCCATAGCGGTCGGAAGAACTACCGTCGGAAGAACTACCGCTTCGATTATTATAACCATAGTATCGTTCTACCTCTCGGATAGGAAATTAATGTTGAAATCAAGTGTGTCATCGGGGTCATTTTATCGAACAGGGAATTGAATTGAATTAGGAGACTCATTTCACTGTTTTGAAATCATATTATAAATAAACTTTTGTTATCTTTTTTTAATAATAATAATAATAAAAAATAAAAAATATCTCGAAAACTAGAAATTAACAATAATATAAAGTCCTCAGCGATCATCCTTCTTTTTCGTCATAGGATTTGCTTTGCGCTTGCTGCAGTGCTTGAGCTTTCCTACATTTATTCGATTGATTTTGTCGGAGGTTATCCATTTTATCGTCTTAATTGAAGCTTTGCGTGTCCATTACGGGTTCTCACGACTGGTCAGGTCTTTCTAATGTGCTGTTTGTGCGGTGCTATTACTTTTGGAGCACTGACAACCCCTAGGAAGTGGAGTGTAGCGCTAGACCAGGCTGAGCAGAGTTTGTTGATTCGGGCACAGATGTCAATGTCTGAGATTTCATCAACAGTTAACAAGCTTCCGAGGTAGCAGAATTTAGCTGCACCCGTTGGCTTGTGTTAAGCCGCATTTCCTTCGTCTTCTTTGCCGTACATCTCTTTCATGATGTTGGTTATCTTAGTATGTACGAACCGGCGGTGCAGTGCGTGCCAAATCGCTGTTCTGTCGACGCTGTTGAAAGCTTTTTCGATGTCGACGAACATTGCGTACACCGTGGATATCAACTCTTTTGATTGTTCCATAACGATCCGTAGGGTATTTATGGGGTCGATGCACGAACACCCTGTTCGGAACCTTCTTTGTTGACGCCGCAGGGTTCTTTCGGTATGGAACTAGATAATCTTTGCCAGAATCTTGTAGACCATGTCAGCAGTCATATACCCCTCCAGTTATCGCAGCTGCCCAATACACCTTTCTTGGGCAGCTTAACGATTATTCCTGACTTCCATGCGTCAGGAATATACTCGTCCTCACATGCCTGTACTAGCATGGGGAATATGATCTCCGTTGAAAGTGACGGGCTGGCTTTAGCATTATATATTTCAATTCGGGGGTCTAGTTTAATTTAATTTTGGACACGCAACTTTTTAGATGGTTGTGGTGGTGTACGTTTTGTCGCCATATTCCGATCAATTTAAAAAACAGCAAACATTTCAATGTTGTGTATTTAACTAAACAAAGAGTATGTAACATTCACCGAACACTTGGAAAGGATGACAATATGATGAGCAATACGGTGACAAACAAAATGTATAATTTCCATACAGAGATAAGTATTACCAGGGACTATTTCTCACAATAATAGATCTTTTTTTATAGAGAAAGAACAAATATTTCTAACTGCGACTTATACCCCTTCAAAGGGGACCTTTTGATAAATAAATAAAGATTTATTCTCTTCTGCAGTATCAACTTTTTTGTCATTATTGTCACGAAATAAAAAGTTATCGAGAAATCATATGCCACAATTCGTGGAGCCAAAAATCGATAATAACGGCTGCAAAATTTAACTGCTACCCTTAATCATATAAAGAAAGCTTCGAAAATCAGGCCAATGCGTAGTGGGACAACGTGGCATAGTTATCGAGGAGACCCTGGTTCGAATACCGGCCGATAATTTATTTTAAATCCCTCAATTCGTTAAAAAAGTCTAAACGTTATCCATGTTTATTTATGAATTAAACCCCAAAAACTGCAAAATAGATATAATCGTCTAGAGGTACAGCTCCTTGTAATTTATTTTAGAAAAAGTCAGTCATTATTGAAGTCCACTGTAAGCCGAATGTATACCTGTTATTGTTTTCGTGATTCTTCTTCAAACACGCCAAAAGAAAACATAAATCATTAGATATTGTTTTCATCAAATCCAAGGACATCTAGACCAAAGATGTTAGGCGCATTTTTAGTATTGTTCCCCCGTTCGATGGACGTAAATAGTATCTTTAATTGGACTTGAAAAACCGGCTTCCATAAAACAAACAATATTTGGCCAAAAAATGCAGAAAAAACATAAAAAAATACTGAATTTAAATTTGATTAATTTTTTTTCACTTACTACTTAATGTTTTCTGCAAAATTGTACTTTATTTGAAAAAAATATTACAAAATGTTGTTGGTGCTAAAATCCCTATCACACTTTTAAGGGAATTTTAAGCATGTATGAAACTTTTTAATTTGAAGTCATAATAAATTAAATTAAAATTAAATGGAATTGTATTAAAAACATTTTTTTAAATAAGTGCATCATTACATTTACCCCTATCTATCTAAAAAAAGTAATAAAAATGGTCTAAAGGGGAGTGGTCAAAAAAGTTGGTACTCTAAAAAAAATACAAAATGTACAAATTTCCTCTCCGATCAACTTGTAGTACTACGTTTTTGGAGAAGTTTTTTAAAGGGGTTTTAAGTTTGTAAGAAACATTTTTATTTGAAATCATAATAAACAAAATAAAAATTATTTTACTAAATAAGTATTAAGTACATTTATTTTAATTAAGTGCATCATTACATGTTACCCTTATCTATCTATCTAAAAGAAGTTATAAAAATGGTCAAAAGGGGGTTGCTCAAAAAAAGTTGGTACTCTACTCTCTGATCAACTTTAAGTGCTACGTTTTTGAGGCTAAAGCCCTTTTAAGGGACTTTAAAGTTTGTATGACACTTTTTTTTTGTTAGCTATTTTAGCCTCAAAAACGTAGTACTACAAATTAGACAATATGTTTATTAACCTATAGATGCAAATATCTTAGGTCGAGGTATTTTCTCCAGAATAAGAGTATTAAGTATTAATCTTGACTTCATTATTTAAATAAAAAATAATAATTGACATTTCTATGTATTTATACAACTAATTATATAAAATAAAGACAAAAATGCTTTCGGTATGTACCACATGTATTCAAACTCTAAATTATTCTGTTTGAACTGTTCTTTGTCAATATTGTCGCATTGCCTACATTTGCCTTATAAAGCAAACATTTTAATTGCTACATCAAGTATTCCCATGGTAAAATTAAATGTGTTTGTTTTAATTTTTTGTATATACGAGTGTATTTGGTTATTCATACTTTTTCTTATAATAAACGTCAGTATATCGTAATACATTGTATATATTAAATGTTCCCATTTAACAGAGTAACTTTCATATGGCACTCGAATAGAGCTTCTAACAAACTTCCAGACGAAATGCTGTACAAAAAGGGAGTAATGCTAATTTCTAGAAAAAATAATAACTGTGTATAATATAAGATATTATAAAAGATAAAATATGATATAAATAAGACATTAAATTTGATCGGAAGATAAGATAAGAGGTATACACAAAATTCAAAATACAAATTCATTATACAACTCTCACTGGATGTAGACAATAATTCAGTTGAAATTAAGTAGATTCAACGTGAATTGAAGAGAAATTATGCTATTTCGACTTCAATTATATCAAAATATATGATTATTTTTTTTTGCTGCAATGTTATTCACGATAGCAAAATAACCGATTTAAAAAAAGCGTTTAAAATTGTTTAACCTTTTTTATTTTGTAAGAAATCATGCCCAAGACACGACCAAATCAAAGGATTGACTGGGAGCAATTCTCAGGGGCTCAGTGAGAGTATAAAAGTGCTCTCAGAGCATCGAAGCGCTCCTCTTGGATTGTATTTTGCGAAGAAGCGGAGGGAGTCCACCCTTCCCTGGTTGATGTATTTGTAAGTCTCTTAAAAGTTTAATCCACAGATATATTAGAGATGAGATTCTTTCTAGATTCTTTACCATTTGGTAGAACAGGTTATTAGCCTATTGCTACCTTGCCGCTTCTAAACAAGCATTTAAATCGGTAGTCCACACTAACTGGGACCATGTACGCAGTGCTCCCAAAAATTCGACAGATAAAACATATAAAAATATAAATATAAAATATAAAAAATCCATATTTTTTCGCCACTTAAAAAATTCGTGCAAAATTCAATATTAAGAAAAAAAACTATTTTAATGGTTTAATCTGAATTCAATTTTAATAAAAACATAATTACATTAAATTATAAAGACGATATAAAATTATATTGAGCGCATGTATTCTCAAAATAGATATACCGAGTATTTACCTCACATAAAAAAGAGAAAAGAAAAATCTCATTCTCTATAAAGTTAAAATCAGTATTTTTACGCACCATAATAAAAAGAAACCCAGAAATTATGAACAAAATAAAAAAAAAATGAAATTAAACAAAATCCTAAACAATCTGATATGATATGATATGGCACACATTATTTCTCTACGCCGAGGGAAAAATCCCTCTTCCTGGGAGCACTGCATGCACGCTGTCGTAAACCTCCTCACCGCCACCGAATCCGAACTGTACAAGAATTTGATGACTTAGTTCACCAACAAATTTTCCCACCTACTCCCTGAGACAACTACCAAAAAAAATTTTGGTATTTCGTGCAGACTTCGCATTGGTTTTGAGGCTCCAAAGAGCCTATAAACCAGCTGCCTGAGCTTCTTTACCAAAATAAGTAACATTTAGATGCGGCAACCAGTAATCCGCGCTAACTGGGACTGAGCACGCTGCCGTTGACTATATAAGGTTGAAAAATATCAAAGCGCTATAGAGCTCGTATCGGGCAATATTATATAATATATAAAAGAGTCCATCCGCCACCGTGTTTCATTGCTTGTTACATTTATTTTCCTAGTGTCGAAGATGCATTTAACAATGTGTAATTTGATGCTTTCCAAGAAGCATATGCGGTGTGACAATTTAGTAATGAGACTGATTCCATAAAAACCGTATATTTAAAAGTTATTTTACAACTCTGCCATCCCCTTCAAAGTAGTCCCCTTGAGCAGCTATACAACGATTTCAGTGCGTTTTCTATATTTCGTAACATTTCTGGAACGCTTCGACTGAGATGTCCGCGAGTACCCTCGGCACGGCCGCCTGGATGTCGTAATCGACTCAAAATGGGCGTATGATCGTTTTCCTCTTGTTCCAAACAGTCATCTGTGACGGTCATTCGATGCTGCTTTTGCTCCTCCTCCTTTTTTCAAACCATCTTCGCGCACAATTTTTTCATCCCAATATCGTCGGTTTCATTCGAACTGTTAAACGCCGATCTTCACGGATTAGGGCACGCACACGCTGCGCATTCGCGTCAGTCCGCATCTCCACTGGTCCCCGCTCCGCGCCTCGTCTTCCACGTTTTTACGTCCATCCATAAACTCTTTATGTACGTTTCCGAAGCTGTTTCACCCAATCTGGCGCAAAATTTTATCGTGACACGTTGCTCTTGATTTCGTTTCTCCATATTTGTGACGAGCAACATGACACAGCAGGCGAACTAAACAAGCTAGAGCGATGGTAAATATATCAATGGAGCGGGGAAGGAAATTTAAAAGTCGCAGGTTTACCACAAGCGCGGCATATGCGTATGTGTCTCACAGCATTAGTCCCACCATTTCGAGATGTCATGCTCACCCATAGAATAGTCCTCTCTTGCATTGGAGGCGATCCGTAAAAGTCCAGGTTTATAGGGGCACATCCCAAGGTGGGGGTTTTACCTCCCTTGCTATGGAGTATGGTCGTGAATGAACTCACTGTTAAACTCAATGAGCGAGGCCTCTTTACCTCTCCTCTGCTCATCTCTCTTCTCTTTGTAATGTTACTATAAATTCAAAAAAATATATTTTGAATACCTTCGGACTATGTTACTCCTAGTTTCTATTTTCGTAGAAACTTTCAACAATCCCTACCATAGAAGCCTGGGAAGAGTTACTTCTGTCTCTAAGATTTAATCTGTTGGTATACTCGTTTGCGCTAGGATAGGCGATCGGCCCTTAGGGCGTTGAGTCTATATCGACCCACATAGATACAAGGACAGCACTGACGGGAGGAGCTGTAGATGATATCTTCCTAAAATGTCGTGTGCCCGGAAATTAACGTTCTTACAAAAAATAGTAGTGATTCATTGGAACGGAGCCTGCTGTAGGTATATTGTATACCAGATTCTGGACCAAGGAGAGAATGGAGAACTGCCTAAAAAACTACTGGAATTCAAGAAATGTACAATAATAAAAAAAGTTCCTGAAGAAACCATGCTCAAAGAAAGGAAGGATCGATTAATCTTGGTCTCCAAACCGGTTAAAATATCATCTTCACAAAATAGGAATTTCAGAAAGTGAATTGTTTAATTTCTCTATTCACTTCCTAACCGCTCAAGGCTACTTATTCTGGGAGATCTCACCAGATCTATATAAACACGTTGCATCTTCTTCCTCTTGTTAAGATAGCAGAATATGTCAAGATGTATGATCGGTTTTAAGTTGACTAACGACGGGGTTATAGTATAGTGTCAGACGACACTTTTTTGTTCATGTAGCAGATGAAGAGACGCTTGGTTATCTTTTGAGTACACTCAGGTCTCCGGAAGTATGTGTTTTTACCACCTCTTAAATTTGTTGATATCTTTAAGCAACCATTTGAAAATAATACGACCATTTTTTTACAATTTGAGGAGGTCAACGGTGGCTTGCATTGTATGATCATAATACCAGTATGGACTACCAAAAAAACGCTTATTTGGAGCATAAAGGTAGCAGCCCTACCTCCAAACTAGACAGCAATAAGCTAATATACAATTCCGTTAAACCAACTTGATTAGAGAATCATCAACAAGTCGGATGTACGAATTGGAAGTTCCGCGATTTTCAAACAATTGGAAAATCAAGTTAAAAATATTTTTTTAGATTGAGTCTTTTCAGGCTACTCGTGACCTCATAAAAGTCCTCTTTTTCTAAGGCGAGTGTGATTTTTGTCCTCAGGAGCCGCCTGAAAAAATGAAAAAATGTTTTTGAAAGCAATAGCATGAACTAGAATGTATTTTTGAACACAAAATCACAAAATGGTAATTTTTCCGTAGTTCATGTGACTAAAAATCTATTTTGTTTGAAAGAACATTATCCACATTTCACATCAAATCAGTTACGCGGTTCGTGAGTTATCCTAACCGCTGACTACAAAAATGCAGTTTTTAGAAACACTCGTTTAAAGCTAATTGTTAATTACTTACATTTAATCAGCCCTGCTGCATACAAAAGTACTTCCTAATATATGATTCGTTTTCAAGACATCTTTCATCTCACCTAGCGTTTCTGACTTCTTCAGTGAGGTCGATTCAGCTTACCTGACAATAACGTCAAAACTAATAGGAATGTAGAGCTGACATTTTAACTGTATACTTTTAAGACGTTAAGATGAGCTTTTAAGCTCCCCTTAAATACAATTGATTTTTTACTAATTTGTATTAACGAAATCCTCAAACTTTATCGAATATACACTTTTGTGTGTCAATATTAGTCTTGCTGCCGTGTGCATTGATCGAATTCTTTTAAAAACTTGCCTTGTATATTTATATATGTACTGTACATATTGATATATAATATATAAATATATACAACAAAAAACATATACACATTAAAAAAAAACCGCAAGAAACGGGGAAACCAACGCAGACATACAACAACAAAAAACAGGTCGAGAAAACGTGTTTCTTGTATGACGGGCTCTCGAACAAAGGCTGTCAATACACAGAGCCGACCGAAGAAATAAGCGTGTGTATTTAGGCTCAATCTACGCCTACATTTCGAGCAAATCCTCTTTGTAAGTTCCCCCAAATAAATAACAATCCTCAGTACTTTTATTTGTGTTGTATGTACGATGATTTGGGACTCTCACACTTCCGCTAAAGCCGTGCGGCACAACGTGACACACGAAAAGGGCGATTTGTTTGTATGTTTTTTTCATATACATAATTATGTGTACATATTTTTATAAAACACGTATGCACCTTTTATACTAATAGAAGGATTAATATGAATTAACCTGGCCCAGAAGTATACATACAAACACCTTGTTCGGACGTGATATCAAGACATGAAATCCTCAACACAAATTATGTGCTGGTTTTTCAGACTTGAACTCTTAACCGACAGTTGCTTTTTGTTATAGTGTGTATATATATATAAGTACTTATAAATACGCTTGTAGAGATATATACTGTAACATTTACCTGAATGCAATGTGCACACAGGTATAAGCTGCACTCAAATCTGAGCGCATTGTTATTTGTTTAAAGAGGTTGTTGCGTGCGTGCACCTTCTCGAGTGAAATGCATGAAATCTCAAATCTCACTTGACCTATTGCACGCGACATTAATGTACTACTATACCACACTATACGAGTATATACGAAGCATTTTGCTTTTATTTCAAGTGAGCGTCAGTTGATGATTTGTTCGTACTTTATATATATATATAGTATAGTTATGCATTCGAGAAGCACGTACAAAGGTAAATAATATCAAAGTTGAATTGTCTTTTTTTCTTCTTGTACAATGTACATAGTAAACAACAGACAATTGTAAATAAAATATATGTGTTGGCATAATAAAAATGAATTGTTTTGTACAAAAAAACAAACTGGATGTCTTCAGAGCAATTTTGAGATGTATTTGTTTTATAATAGAGTTTTTTTTTAAATTAAACAGTCTGCAATTCTGCAAATAGGGGAAGATAGATAGATTTTATATTGAAGTCGAAAAATACAAGTGGCACGCAAGCCATAATGTTGGCCGTGATATTCTTCCAAAAACCAGTTTGTGATCTCAACGAAAGCTGTAATGCTATTGAGGCTTGATTCCTTAATGACATCGATTGTAGGTGTGCCTAGGTGCACAGTTCTGTTCCTCTGGAGCATTGCGCACTGACAGAGAAAGTGTTCCAGTGTTTCGTTGCCCATGTTACAACCTCTGCATAATGGCGAATCTATAGCTCGGATTTTGTGGAGGTGGTATCTAAATTATTTATTTATTGCTGAAATGTCACAGCAGCTAAGATTAAATAAATAGAATGCGTTTAGGATTGTTTTGGCAACTACGCACGTACTTATCTTGTTTTGGGTGTGAGCGGAAAATATTGAGTATCGAGCATTTTCAGGCCCTTGATTACTCCATTACACTGCCACGGCTCTTAGATAAGAGCCATTTCTATCTACCCACTAGCTATGACATTCCTTCCTTGATGTAGGAGGGTTGGGGCGTCGCTGTTATGTGCCTCCATAATGCATTTTACAATTTTTTTTTAGTTTCTATCGTTCTCAAGAAACTGTAGAAAACAGTCACAAGTCTACTGTAGAACAATATATATACGTTCATTTATTAGAGTATATAAATATATAGATTTATATATAGATGTACGCAAAATAATATACCGTACCACTTTGGGTGAGTGGTCAAGTATTTGGTCAGTGGGCAACGACCCACGGGTTCGGTGCTCAACACTATTATTTTTTAGACTTTTTTTTAAACAGTTGCTTTTAATTTTAATGTCATCATTATTTTTTATCAATATGGTCGATGACATACACAGCGCTTTGTGCCGACACAACGGCCTTCAGACCTAATTGACAGATATTAGAATTTCAAACTTAATTATTTTAAGAATAATATTATGTGTCGTATTGGAATTTAACACGGAAAAATAATAAGAATTAACTATAACATATCCACACAATTTACCGAATGTAAACTTTTTTACGACAAATCGGTGTAAAAAAATACGTAATCAACTGAGGCATTTTCCCGCCTATATATGCAAAGCATGATCCATTCTTAAGAGCCTTTACGAACTGCTTCATAAAGATATTTGGTGTATCTACCTTGCTGTCCAAGGAGAATGTTTACCATTTTAAAGTCCACACAAAACACCCATTGATGTTCGTTAAATATACTTTATTTTCTTATTTTTCTAGAACAAACTCTCCTTTTTTAAATTTCAATTTTATTGTACCGTATTTGTTCCTATTGTTGTCTGTGAGCTGTCAATAAATATGCGCCAATCATCTTGAAAATATTCATAAAGTCCCATTTGATATAGTGATTTCTTGAGAGTAGAAGGGTAGCAGAAACGTAATTTTGTTCTAGTAAATTTGTGTCGTTTAACAATGAAGGAAAAAAAAATAGAAGCCTCTTTTGACAGGTTTAATATTTGGATCCCAAATATTGCTAGAATGAGTTCAAAAATCCTCGGCACCAAACATTTGAGGCTTGTGTTATTATTTGTCTAATAATATATTTGACAATAAATATCGAAAAAAAATGGTATAAAAAAAAATTTTTTACAACATAAAATTAAATTATTTTCATTGACTACATATTTTAACAAAATTAAAAACAACAAATATTTAAAAAATTTCATTGCTCTTATAAAAGACGACATACACACAAAATATAAGATACAGTATAAATAGTATTTTTAATTAACTTATGACCTTGACATTACAACTAAATTACATTACAATTACAATTACAATTTAAATTTACAGCTATCCTTTGTGATTGGTTATTATAATGCTAAAATCAAATATTTTTTTTATATATTATTGAATGCAATAACCGAATGTCGGTCAGTACAGCCTGGACATTTAAATAGGCGACACACATAATACCTAGCTTGAAATTTATAATTGCAGATAAAAATTGTACTCTTCGTCTTTTTTAGGAGTAATGTTGACTTGCGAAAACATCAGAAAACCTATTGAATGATTGCTGAGAGTATGTCATTTGTGTTTTTTGTCATATTATTAATGTAAAGAACCTCCATGGAAATCTTGAATGTTTTCTTTTTTTTCGGCGAAAAAATAAAAAATCGACTATCAGTCCACATTATAATGGGTCGAGCGCGCGTCATTGTACACCAGAGTAACGTGAACTAATTAAAAAGAAGTTCCAACGTGGATTGATCAGAACCGAAATTGCTGCAATGATGGCATCTTCTTGTAGTAAGATGCACAATGCCTTGCAACACCTTGCTGCATTAAAAACCACTCAGACTAAAACTCGGAAGTTAAGGAAAAGAGCAACTACGAAACGAGATGATACCATCATTGCACAGGATTACAGACTTCACGACAGATCCTGGAAGAGCTCAATGTCACTCATCCTACCATTACAGTTTGTTCACGACCGATCCGACGCAGGTTGAACGAGTTTGAGAGTTTGAGTTGAGTGGCTGCATCGCACGACGCAAACCACTTGTATAAAAAAAAACATTAAGCGACGAATAGCTTTTGCCAAGGAAAACAAAAGCAAAAGCATACAGTTTTGGTAGCAAGTGCTGTGGAGTGACGAAAGCAAGATTAACTTGATCGGATCCGACGGCAAAGTTTATGTGCGGCCCGAATCATCGTGTAGTTGGTCAAATGGATCCACACGTGTACACTGACATTTAAAACAATGTTCGAATCCATGCCGATTAACTGAATATTTCAACAATTCGCGTGCGGCGAAGCGTTGGTTTTCGGAAAAATCCATGTTCGTTTTAGAGTGACCTGCCCAGAGTCCAAACATCAATCCCATTGAGCACCTCTGGGCTGACGTAAACAGACAATTTCAGAGAAACCAGCCAGAAACGAACGTCGGAGCAACGTCGAGGAAGCTTGGTACAGGATAACAAAGGAGCGGCGCAGGAAACTTGTAGAGAGCATGTCGAGTCGATGTTCCGCCGTACATGCAAACCATGATTTTCCAACAAAATACTGAAGAATATATTTATTTTATTTATAAGACCAACTTGTTATTACGGCCATATGAATTAATTTTGATATTAAATATAAGCAAATAAAAATATTAACTTTTTGTTGAAAAAATATAAGTCTACAAAATGGTTTCAATAAGGAGACATTGACACTTAATACAAAGAATGACCTAGTCGCCTATTTATAAGACTATTTTACAGACATGATGGCCTCATCCACAAAATATGTGCTGTAAAAATTCCAACATATATCATAGACTCATTTCTGACGAATAAATCCTTCTCCGTGACGGTTTCTGGTGCGTCCTCGGAAGATTCCACCTGGTATACCACAGGACTCAGTGCTAAGTCCAATGCTGTATAACATTTTCACCGATGATCGGTTCATATTCTAATATCAATTCATAGATGATCAATGCGCAAATAATTTCATCATCAAAAGCGAACCCAGGTTCTTAAAGCTTTACCATTGCCGCGGTGTGATCCCGAACATACGATCCCATTGAATCGAAATTTCATAACTTCAATGTGGTAAAATCACCAAGCACTCTTGCTTTGTCAATCAATTGTTGTTACGGTACAATTCGGAGCACTTTTTCCACAATGCAATTATTTTTTTACACTTTTTCCGATCACGCAACCGAAATTAAACTTTCAAATTAATTAGGATGAACTGTTTTTATTATGCGTCCATTCTGGGCCCATAAATAAACCAACCAAATTACTCCGCAAGTCTGATTAATATAAATAACAACAAAAAAGTTTTTATATCATAATAAAATATTTTTTTTTTTTGCAGATTGAACTGGTGAACGATCTGGGTATTCTGAAAGCAAAAAAGACACTTAACTGCGAAAAGCACAAGAACTACAAGTTCGAGATAGCAGCAGTGTTTTGCGATGGATCCCATTCAAAAAGGTATGTTTTGATATAACCAAAAAAAAAAAACATAGAAAAATATTGAATAACAAAAATTTCAGCGCCAATGTGCATATTTCTGTTATCGACATCAATGAGTACTCGCCAACATTCTTGCAGCCATCCTACGTCACCGAGGTGAGTAGCAGTCAAATTCCGTTGAAGAAAAAATAACAATTTTCTTTAATTCAATTCCAGGTGGATGAGGGACGACTTTATCAGGAAATCATTCGTGTAGAAGCAACCGATCGTGATTGTACACCATTATTCGGTGATGTATGCAAATACGAGATTCTGACAAATGACCAACCGTTCACCATTGACAACGAGGGATCTATCCGAAATACCGAGCCATTGTCCCACAAGATCTCACATAATCACATTCTGACAGTGGTTGCCTATGATTGTGCCATGAAGCAATCCGCACCGGTTATGGTTAACATTCGGGTGCGTCGTGTCTGTGAGCCACGTTTGATGGGCATTCCAGAACGTATCGAATACACGGTAAATTTCTTTGGATAACTAGAAATAGAATGGATTTTATGAATAATTTTACAGGCCAACTCTATGGACAGCGTTGCTTTGTTCCCAAAGATTAACCTTGAACTCTGTGACATGCTCTGCAAAACCGATGATTTATTGATTGAGTCATCTGTAACGTTAAAGGTAAAGTTATTATATCATATGCAAATAAATGATTCAGGATTCATGATTCAAATTGTTTTGTAGACTAAACATATCTCGTTTGGATGTGAACGTGATGCATCCCAGTGCAATCAGCATGATTTAATTGATTTGCTGCCCAAGGATACAGAGTGGACAAAAGATTTGGTATACGATGAGGGTCAAGAGTCGGTGTTCCATTTCGATGGTCTCTCCGGAGCCAGTGTTCCGTCCACATTGGTCTCGCATCACGATTTTGCCTTGCATCCGTTTAGCATTGTCACCCTGTTCCGACACCACAGTATGCTTTCGAGCAACAAACATACAAAAGAACATATCGTATGCAGTGCGGACGATCACAGTAAGTTATTTTTTTTATTTAATTTGTGTCTATATAATTATTATGTTTTTTTTTCAGAAATGAATCGACACCATATGGCACTGTTTGTACGCAACTGTCGATTAATTCTTTTGTTACGTAAGAACTTTAACGAGGGTGATCTGAACATATTCAGCCCGGCCGAGTGGCGCTGGAAGATCCCACAGGTGTGCGACAATGAATGGCATCACTATGCACTGAACGTAGACGTTCCAAAGGTTGAATTGTACATTGATGGTGTTCTCTTTGAACCAAACACCGAAGATCGACACAGCAATCCCGAAGTTATTGACGATTGGCCACTACATGCTGCTCATGGTGTAAACACAACTCTTATGGTTGGTGCTTGCTATCAGGGTGCCGAGAATCGTATCAAGCACGGTTTCAGTGGAGATATTTCCGAGATTAAGGTTGCCATGCGCAGGACGCTAACGGCCAAGGAAATCATGTGCGGAACCGATTGTGCTGAACATCTTGTACCACCAGCAGAACATTTCCTAGAGCCAGCACAGCAAGTTCAATCTAATACACAGCTGAATGAAATCTCAATCGAAGGCAACAACAAGACAAACATTGAATTACTTTTGCAACATGTACAATATATCAATACAAAATCCGTACCAACGATTGGTCGTCGAAATATTGAAGTACGAACAACAGTTAGCTGTCCGAATAAGAAAGCCATTCGTTTGCCAACAATGGAGACACACATTATGGTCACACAATCCAATGAAATGCCAGCCACCAAAGAACCAAATAATCGTGTGCATGACAAACCGGTTACCGAGGAACAGAAACCACAGATTGTAATTGCCGGTAATCAAAATCATCTTGTCACCTATCCGGATATTAAGAAGGGCGTACGCATTTTGGCCAATATAAGCATTAATGTATACAGTGGCGGTCGTATTCGTGGAAATCTCCAGAAATTGGATTCGTGCAGTGTCAGTGTGTTTCCTAGTTTGAATCCTGATCACGAGGAGATTACGCTTGACGGTGATGAGGCTTTGTCGACAACGCTTGACATTAAAACCAATATTAATAAGGACGGCGTTGAGATGATTGGCTACGATACAACTACCAACTATCTGGAGGTGCTCAAATCATTGTTGTATACAAACAAGAAGCCTGCTTACTATTTGAATCGTGTATTCAAGTTGTCCTGTGGTCAAGTGAATGCACACTTTAAGAGTGCCGATTTTACGATGACGTTGACCGTAAGTATTTTTTTATTTAGTGGATATTTACTGTATGTAATAACAAAAAACTACTAAACAAACTGCCATAAAGTATACCTACGTCCCCTTGGGAGGGCTCGATATAGCTCCAGAAACTTGGCTGGCAGTACCGAGGTACTACCTACCAGTTGAGTTATTCCACACTGGTGAGAGCGGGATCTAAAGTAATCGCACAGAAACATCTGACTGTTTACCAGGGCTCTTATGAGTTTCATTCATTCAAACTTCCATGCCCAGTCAGAAGATATATCAGGTACACCGAACTCATTTGCAAAACATACATCTGCAATAAACTTTTACGTACACCTGCCATTTTCACTCTCATTCCATCTCCGTTGCCAGCTTTCATACACCCTATTAGTCAGAAGAACTCTCTTCCGCGTTCGTCCGCGTCCAGAACTCCTCCGCCACAACGATATCCTCTTTGACGTGTGCGATCTACCTATTTACTTTAAAGAGCATCGCGTGGTTAATAACTAGAAGGTCCCACGGAAGTTCTCCTAGGATTACCTGCATCTCGTCCATCGAGACGCATATGTGGCTTGAAGCACATTCCTACCGAAATGCTCAAATATTTGATTTCCCTAACATAGATGATACTACCATGCGCAGCGCGCACGGTGGGTGGTCTCATACCTCACACACGCTTTTCGGTCCCTAAAATAGATTTTCCACTGTTTCTCCTCATCGCACCCTACATTTGAAAAATTAGAAAGAATTCTAACCCACAACAAATTGTCAAACGCTCCTTTAAAGTCGACAAAAATGCTGTTCACCTTACATTTTATCCACGCATCCTCAGTCGATCGGCCTTTTATGAAACCAAACTGGTTGGCTTTCACGGGGGCTTCGATCGAGAATTATCCCTAACACTGACAGATGACAGATTGGTCGGTAGGATCGTGGGTCTATCCTGATCATGTCAGGAGACTTGACAATCACGTCCCCAATCTTCCATTCCGTCGGGAAATAGCCTGCGGTTATACATTGGCTGTACAATGATACCAATTAGTATGGAATTGCATTCCGTACCGCTCTGGCTATTTACCCATTCACACCATTTTTTTATCAATTCACTAAATTTTTTTTAGTTTTTTTTTTATATTAAGCCTTGCTTACATTCTACAGACTCAATCTTCGTAACGTATTTCGTATTTCAAATGTTGACCACGAACGGCACAACAGTCATCAACACCGACGTTGTCTTACCGGTTCCATTTGAAAATTCATCCGAATTTTGAGCTAAAATGCAGTATAGCTCCAACTCTTTACCTTTAATTATTAATTATCATTTTGACCTTAAGGATATAATAAGGTATAAGCAATTTTCGAAAATGTGGGTTTAACTTTGACTATTACCAACAGAAGTGAGCAAAATCACGTTTGGGACTGGGCATTTTCGACGAATTTTTTCATGACTTACTGTTTTAACCTCTCACATTTATTGCCTCCGCATGACCTTCGTCCAACTCGATAAACAATTTCGATCACAGCAAATGTGACACGTTTCCATTTTCCATCCCGCGCCGTCCTGCGCAGGCATTCTTCTCAAATGATGATTTTCACAACGCTGACGTTGAAATTGTTTCATAATAAACATACATATATTTACTATATAAATATATTGAAACCTTCATATAAAATAACACCAATAAAAGCACACAATTAATCCAACTCAAACAGTTTATAGAAGCTCTTTATATTTTATGTATTTACATATTATACATAGCACATTTCAAAAAAATATATATCACTTATGCGTAAACTTTGTTAGTGTCATTTTATTTATAATAATACCATAGATTTTGTAAGAGAAACTAAACACATATACACAATTATACGTATATACAACAGTGAAAATGTGTTAAGTACTAAGTGTGATTTATAAGGGACTTAAAAATCAATTACTGTATTTGTCGTTATTTATTTGGTCACTGTTTTGTTTAAAGTGTCATTATGGTCGTTTATAAGACAATTTAAATCTGTCAATCGGCTTATCTTAAGTTTATATTCTTTCTCACCGCGAAAAACTTTTCCGCAATATATAGGAGCCCCAGTTTTAAAAGCTTATCGCGATCGTTTAGAATGCTTACATTAAATTTATCTCCAACCCGGTGTTATATAATGCTGTAAATGAGGTTCATTTCGATACATTCCTCATTGACTCTATTCGTAAACATTACAGTGATACACGATGTTAGTTGCCTACATCACTACATTGAAACATACACTAAACAGTGGCTTTACCCCCCTGAACACGAAAGAAATGGAGTACCTTACATTTACCACATAACAAGACGACGGACCATCAAAAAATTCTATTGCCCTCTTATATCCCAAACACAACTCTTCACGAGACCTATGGTAGTGATGATACGGTATATCAGGTATTCTTTTCGTCCATAAATGTTCCCCTTGTTCCTTCGAAACCTAATGCGGTTGGTGTTTAAGCATTTCCCATTACACTATCACACTTAATACACCTGAAGAAATGTACATCCCTTTATGTAATAATGCATGTAACGAGTACACGAACCAGTGTCTGCGCACATTGTTTAGCCAATTTGTGTATAGTTCTTAGCTTTATATACCTAGATTGTATATAAATTATAAAATTATAATATGGTCATGATTTGTTTATAAATCCGATCAAAATGTCCATAATAATTACCCAAGTAGATGGGATGACCATTTTCAATTGGCCATAATTTCCCACTGGTTTCGGTCAAAAAATCTCCTTTGTTAGACTTGGATAATATTGGACCGAGGAAATTATGACCGCACACCTACCTGCATATCATAGTAAGGGAATAGATAGATCTGGGGAGACACTGAATTAAATCCAACATAGGACTTTCAAAAATCAGAATAGAGAATAGGGCTTTCATCCCAGTAGAATAATCGACTTCTTAATAATAATGTTTTAAACAGATTTATAGAAACTAAAAAAACGCATTAAATATAATTTTTATTATTTGCTTTTATTGAAAATGTCGAATTTTAATTTTTATAGTTATTTTAAATGCATTTTCCCCCAAAACATATTTTACTCTAAACTGAAACCACAAGTTAAAGTAGAGAAGCCACAAAATGAAACTGTCACCAAGTCTTAACAATGGTAAAGTTCGGTAACAATTCGTGTATTTTTGATTGACGTTAGTCACGTAACGCGAAAAAAAACAGAAAATCAATCAATCAGGTAGTAAAAAATTATTCTCCCAACGATTTCTCGCAACAATCGAATCTTGTTTCCCGTTGTGTTATATTCTTTGCAATTAAATATTTCTTAAATTATTTATTACATAATCAATTATTGTTATTATTATATTTGTATTTACATTAATTCTTTATATCAGGTTTTACACCCAAAACAAATTCCGACTGTTACACCGGCACAGTACCAGATGCAGCACGGTAATTTCTAAATAGCACACAAAATCTAATCATTATTGTAACTTACTCTTTTATTCCATAGAACCTAATATGTTTGCTCACGCCATGATTCACACCCACGATATTCAGGAGCCATCAGCTAAAGTGCACAATATCGCCGATAAGTGTAAGATTATTTAAAATACGAATCTGTTTGATTGTAACTTACAAGGTGTACATTGTTACAGCCCAAGGATCCCATTCAACCATGCTGATCGTTGTGCTGTGCATTTCATTCGTCGTTCTCATCTGTGGCGTTGGTATTGCTAGACTACGAAGCAACGGAAACCGAAGTACCGACAAGCACATTCCTTGCCCCAAGGTAATTCAAGATTTCCAATAACATTTTTTTTATATTAACACGTTTTTTATTTGTGATTACAGATTGCCAGCGAACAACAACTAGACTGGGATGATTCAGCATTGACTATTACAATTAATCCCATGCAGAATGGTGCTATTTCGGAAGAAAGTTCTGATTCAGAGAATTCGGACTCAGACGATGAAGAAGGTATTCAGTTTACACACTCATTCTTTAAAAAATATTTTAAAAAGATCTTTGTTTTTTTGTCTAGCTACCAATGGACGCTACCGCAATGTCAGCCAGCTGGAATGGGACAATTCTACTATGTAAACACATCGTTTATCAAAACACATACATACACACTCACACGTTCACACACACAGGCAGACTACACCAACCCAAGCTCCCCCCATTTAAATGTAGTGACAAAAAGTAGTTCTTATGTATTTGTGCACAGTGTTTGTGTGCATTAAAATTTCGTCCAAAATATGCGTTCGATCGCAACGCAGCTGATTTTTTCTTCTTCTTCGTCATAGCATATTTATATAATCAAAAAAAAAAAACTGAATTATGTATGCGGCGGGAGTATATTTCTTGATATATATTTTATTATTTTTTTTATTATTATTTTATAATATTTCACCTTAGAGCATAGAGTCGAAAAGACATTTTTACTAACTTGTATTTCTTTTTCAATACTAAATCTTTATTTTATTCTTTTGGCCATTATGTTTAACACAATGAGATTTTTTATTTGTTGTTGTCTTCTCGATGTGATATTTTGCTTTGTTTATGAATGTATGTATGTAGTTTCGATTTTAAATTCGCAACTGATTTACACGTCACAGCATTTGATCCTTCCCATCTTTTCCCATATTGAGAGTTCAATTTAAAAATATTATATTATCAAAAAAACAAATCATTTACCGAATTTGGAATCATGATTAAATAAAACAGGTAAAAACACACACACGCACGCACACAGTATTGGTGTATATGTGTGTGTTTGTATTCGATTGGTATCGGAAGAAAAGTATTTGAAATACGTATTTAACGATAGAATCGCACCACTTTTGTCAGGCATTCCACACATACACATACACACACGCACGCACAGATTATATACACATATACTTAAACAAAAAAAATGCTCACAGCCACAAATTATAAATTTCCCCAACATTTTCATCTTTAATGGTGCCCCAACTTCTTCACATACACACACACATACAAATTTCAAGTACGTTCTTCCAACGCAATTATGTATGATTAAATCGTTGGCATTTAATTATTTTTTTATAACAATTACATAAAGAACAAAAAAAAATATATAATATATATATTTATATATATTTATATATAATTATATGGTTATATATTTATTCCTAAGCATAAATAAATATTTATGTACATTTAAATATGCATACAGATAGAAATTAGAGATACAAAAACAATGATTTGTATTTATTACTCTATATATACTTCTCTCTATATGTACTGCAAATTTGATAGCGGCGTTCCCACAAATCACACATCTAGTAACACGGTCATCATTATTCTAATATTTGTTCTATTTTTATTCGTATCACTTTATTTGTTTCCTGGTATTTTTTCATTACTCAAATTAGAAGAAAAGAAAAGCCAAAATGTCTTTTAAAAAACAAAACAAAAAATTATGCGAGTACATTTGCGTCCAGAAACCAGAGCATTTAGCGATGACGCCCCAATTTTAGCCGTCCTCCTAGCACACCATTTTTCCTACCTACATATACATAGGTGTACCTTCGGGAATAAAATCCCGGTTATATTTCGTTTTTTTATTTCATTTTTTTTACAATAATAAAAAAT
>JANSTU010049650.1:0-22231 GCA_027564075.1 Bolitophila hybrida | reverse complement strand
ATATTATATATAAAATGGTTTTGGTCATAAGATACTTTTTTCTAATAACTTTGATTAGGGTTTTTGTTATCGGTGAGAACATTTTTTAATTAATTAACTTTACATATTTTGTTACATTGTATGGTTTACAAGCCGGCAAAAAAAGGTTTAGTTAAATAAATTACCCACGTTTTTACATATATTTAACCCTGAACAATAATTTTGGAGATATCTTGTAAACTTTTGTGAAAAAGTCTTCTATATGACTAAACAACTAGTTTAAGATTACATTATTTATTTATAAAATTAGCTTAAAATGTATAATATCGAATTAATTTGAATTCATTGCCAGTTCAGTTGTCAATTGTCAGAATTTTCGTTCATTAAACATTGCAGGTTCTGTCAATAAGCTAAATCCAGCTTAACTCGAAGTTCAATAATTAACTTAATATATAAACATATATTAACTTATTATATAAACAAAACACATAAAAATAAATAAAAAAAAATCCATTAAATAAATAATAAAATTTAATGCCAGTGGTCAAACCGACATTATTCTCTCGACGCGACCGACGCGACGCTCCGCTCGTGTGTCTGTATATTTGCGGGAAAATTGACGATATTTCACAAAATATTCGAAATTATCGCCACAAAACACACACGCGTGCGTTTAATTTTAGATCCAGAATTGTGGCTCGCACAGAATATCGAAGCACCACTGCTGCACGGCTTCCCGACTCGATCACCGCTTTCAGTCGACGCTGACTTTTCACCGTGGAAAGCTCGCGCAAACCAACGTTTTTAACCGATTTTCCGTGCGTGTGGACCAATCGACACCGACCGTTTAATTTAATTATTTTTAATATAATTTTTGGGTGATTATCCGTTTTGCGTAATATATTTGGACTTCTTTCGACATTATATTGAATCGTGGAAATAGTGGAAATATAGTGTGATATTGAATTTTCCCATTTTGCAAAGAGTGTATATATGAGCATTACTTTTGGATAGGAGCTGTCACATATAACGGATTACTTGGATTACGATTTGCAGGCGGTCTTATTTGGTAAGACATTAAGAGAAAATTCGAGAAGATTTCTTATAAATCAAATCCTTCTGGAAAATCGAAATCCAGATCGTTAAATCTCTACGGCATATTAAAAATATAAAAAACACTGACTCTGACGTACGTTTTTCTAGCTTTATAATCAAAAAATCATTAAAAGTCTACATCATATAGACACTTAATACGTCTATAGCCAAATAGCTGACCAGTTAGAAAAAAATATAATATATATATAAGAAAATCACTATGGCGCGCTCTCGAGAGATTTTGCAATGTCCCGAAATAATTTCGAAGAAAATTTCACAAACACGCACAAATCAGCTTTAAATAAACTGCGTGTGCGCGCGTCTCTTTTCGAAATCTTAGTGTTTTTGCCGTTTGCTTAGCCGTGTGAACATCTCAATCTAATATATTTTGTGTTATAAGCGAGCGTGGCATTACAAACTCTTTTTTCGCCGTTTGTTTTTCTATAAAAGCAAGAGAATCATTTTTTTTTTGTTAAATTCCCGAAGAAATGCAACAGCTGCATTTTATTTGCAAAATATATTTTTTATAATCGGTTGTATAAATATATAACAAGCATCATGGTGTTGGTTATGTATCTGCGCACCTGTTTGAGGTGTACATATGTAGTTTTTTAACCTGAGCAGACACCTGCTAATAAGATTTTCTATTTCATGCCTCTTATTGTCCTTTTCTATCAATCGAAATGGAATATTGTCTGTAAAGTGGGGTTAAGGTTAGTTTGATAAAAATGACAGGAAAAACTAATTCACTTCAATAAAATAACTTCTTTTTATTAAAGTGTATTTGTTTTTCCAGTAATTCTGGGTGGAAACTTAAATGTAATGGATGGAAAATCTTTCTTCCAGTGTGTTGTTAACACAGAGAAAGGGTTTAGTTGGTGCCCAATGAATGAAAAAAAGAAAAAATACTTGAAATTGGAGCACGAAGCACTTCCCTGTGCCAGGGACTGTTTTATATTAGGTCTACTATTTTAATCAAACTTTCGTTTAAAGTGTGGTTATCAAATTAAAAGGCATATTTTTTTTTAATGAACAAGTAAGTTCCTAAAACAATTTTTCACCTTATAAAAGAAAATAGAATATTTAAATAATAACAGTTGATTTAATCATTCACATTATTTTCTCGCCTACATAGATGGTTTCATTTAAGTCGTCGAAACACTTATTAATTGGAATTTTCTGGTAGACCTTCAGCTCATTTTATGGCACCAAAGACCAAAAAAAGTCTTTCAAAATTGGTTAAACTAGGTGCTTGGTTAGGTACTTCTTAAAAATCGCAGTTTGTTTATTTTCTTATTTTTCTGGCTAATCCAAACAAATATCACATTTGCTTGTTATTAACCTTGCTGCATCAGCAGCGAAACATTACCACTATTTTGGTAGTGACCACCATCGTAAGTATGCTCAAAGGAAGTTATGGCAACAACAACAACAATATGCATTTTTTTATTTAATTCATTCAAATAAAATAGTTTTATACAAACTATAAACCTGCTCCCTCAAAATGGGAGCCGAGCGACGCGATATGAAACCTGATTCGTGCTCAGGGGCTCATTTTCTTCAATATTGGGTACACCTTTTTTACGTCACCGGCCCTAAAATATACATTTTCCGTCAAGGATTGCATGAAGGATATTTGGATATTTTACACCAAAGGTTTTCCAGTAAAGTCAGCCAACTTTGGGGTATTGCCTATGACTAGTAATGTATCACAATCGACAATTTTTACCTAATTAACAGTTTATGATTTCGACCGAATTTAAAGTGAATTTACACTGTAATAATTTAACGATGTGACAAAAAAAACAAAGCACCTTCAAATCGTAGAGTATACGATAACGAATATTTATTTTGGTTGAATAAATCTATTGTATTTAAGTTTTCAAAAATATTTGTTTGTATTTATGAATTGATAAGCTATAGTAGCAATTATTTTGAATACTATGTCCCGAAAAGCCGGTGTCGCTTGGCAGCTATACTGACTCAAAGTGAAACAGTACAAAAGAGATGCATCAGAGCGCGCCTCGAGAATTCTGCATCGAGCTTAGCGCGAGCTTCAAGATTTTGCGTCAAAATCAATAATTGAACTTTTAAAATAAAAATAAATCACTATATGACCAATTGCATGTTTTATTTATGGTTATGATGCCTTTGACTATCACGTAACCAAATAATAATGTTATGGACTGTCTGATTTATGGAAAACCATCTCACGTCTGGAACTAAATGGTCCATTGATCCGTGTAGATTCGTAATCAGGAACCTCATATTTGTTAAAAACAGAATTTACCTTCTTTTTACTATAATACTGTTTTGGTATATTGAGGCAAAATGTGCCATCTAGCAAAAATGACCCAGTGGAAGAGAAACGATAAAAATCTAATTAATTTGATAGATTACATTTGGACGCATTTTATTTTATTAAATTTTGGATATTTAGCTCAACTCAACTCAACATTTTACCAGGAAATATCTATCAATATGTGAGAACTGATTAATGAACTAAAAAAAACAACGTATTTAAATCGTAAACTAAATTATAATTGTCTGATTTTGTGGATTTTATTATTGTATTCATCATTTTTAGCCAATTCGACCAAATCGAAAATACTAAACGTGATAAAACTTAAATAGAGCTAGTAACTTTAATTGACATTTTTGAGATAGCTTTTAAACTATCGTATTTTCGTATTTTTTGGCTAAAATAATGATTTATTTATATATTAAGTTTATTAAAATGGGTTAAAAAGAAACAATTTAGATCGGGAAAAAAATGGTTGTACTGCGTAATATAAACAGACTATCCTTTGGAGGTTATAAATAATAAAAGCCACATTATTTCTTCACTATGATATCCGGAACAATTTGTATTTGACCGTATACTAATAATTACAATATAACTCTAATTACAACCGAACTAAAATAAACTCTTTATATTTCAGGATCTATCGCAGAAGCTTGGCGACGACAAAAGTTTATCGGAACATCTTCAACTACCTATTCAACGAATTAACGACTACCAGCTCCTGCTCAAGGTCAGTGTTAACGTTATAAATAATGCTACAAATGTGGCCATTTTATAAATATGTCGGAATGTGTCTGCAATGCGTAACATCGGAAATTATAACATACAGAGATCGACCTTCCGCCCATGAAAACAAAATCTTTCTTATACAAACACACACACACAAAGACATAAAAACACATATATACATATAGAATATTCTCTCATATGCAATTGGCGTGTCGCATTCATAACGGAAAACGTATTTACGTAATTCAGACTCATATATAGGAGAGTAACGGTCTAAAAATAAACAACCCCACTCACGAGCGCGTATCTTCGCGCAATTCAAGAATTATGGAGGTATGCGCGACGTGCTTTTTGGCGCACTATATACACACAGCCACGCACACATACACACATACTGACCTTTACAATTACAAGTGTGTGCGGGTGGACTACTAAAAACAAAACGCCATTTGTATAATATAGGTTAGTTTTCCGGCATTTTGGTTTTTTGTTGTTATTTTATGTAGCCAGAAATAATTACACGATTCAAATATTGTAAAACTGTTACGTTTTGTTTTCCTTCGATCGTGTCTCTCTTCTCTCTCTCTCTCTCTCTTTTGGCATCTTTGGGTTATGCAAGATATATATTTTTACTGAAAAATTGAAAATAGAGGATACTCGTACGTTATTCTCTATCTTAGTGTGCGTTTGCAGTGAGACGAGCTGTTTTGACCGCAACACCCACCCGATAATTTAGCAGTTTATAATTTCAACACATTGTTGTTTGGCACATCTCGATGGTGCTGCTATTCACACACACACACATATACACTCTCCCAAAAAACATTGCTATTATTAAGTAAACACGCATATTCACGCTCACACATTTGCATTTTATAACTATTTAGTGAATGGTGTCAGTCGCACGATTTCGAATATTTAGTTCAGAATGATCTGTTTTCTTTGCAGTTTATTTATAAAATCATCAACATCTAGACTCGATATTTTGATGTATGTGTGTGTGTTTTTTTTTAATTTATATGTTTGTCTTATTTTATTGAATAAAACTGAAAGATAGGTCTTGCAAAAAAATATGTGGGTGGAGAATGAAAAAAAGTAAAATTGCAGTCTGTAAAACAGTTTATAGGTTATAATAACACACAGATATTTAATTTGACACTTAATAGAAAATTGCTTATTTTCATCATCGTGATTTTATCTGGATTTTCACACCGTGGACTTTCATATAACTTTTGTAAATCAAATGAAATGTGTGCATACGTTCTGTTCTTGTTGTTGTGCTGAGCGTTGAATTCATTTGACATGCTCACACTACAAGTGTGAGACAGTCTACAATCGTGAACATTTCTGATATTCATGTTTGAGCCGTAACTATTTTATATTTGGCAATGTATTTCATCATGAATAAAGGCATGACATTCCAAGACAAGAAATTGAATGGTGTAAAATTTCAATATTTAGTCGATCACACAAATTTACAACCTTCGAAAATATAATGACTTATTAAAATTATTCGATTTCTACTGCTCGCCGATGTCGAAAACATGCTTTCGAGTAAAACCCCTTTGAAGTTTTAAAACGCTATAATAAAATGTTTCGGAGTTTCTCCAGATTATTTTTTTTTTTAATAATATTTGTAATTTTTTGTATGTTCGAGAAAACAGGTATCATGGGAAAAAAATCTGACATCCCTTAAGAATGATAGAGGCAAAAGGTCAATTTTTGTAATTGTGTGTATACGGGGTGAGGAGTAAGGGGGGTAATAATATCTGATGTTCAATTATATCTGTAGAATATTTGTAGAGATCTGTAGAAATTATACTGTACTACTAGTTTAAATAAATAAAAGTAAAACAAATATAAATACTTTAGCCCTCGTTAGGTGATTCCTATTCTACGCGTTGCATGATGCCTTTCTAGTTTTCACCATGATTCTATCCGAATCAGCAAAAAAGTGGAAAATGATTTTTTGACTCCTCCAAAGCGCCCCATTTCATAGACCAGGTTAGCGATTCTGAGCATGGGACAACTCAAATCATGCGTGTATATCGTGTATCATTTTAAATAACATGTTTATAATAATAATTATTATTATTATTGTTATTATTATTATAATTACATTCATGTTATTATTATTATTTATTTATATTTACGACAATAATAACATAATACCGCAATTACTGTGCAAGCAGTACCTCCCGATGTTGTGACAGAAAATAGTTGCTTCATAACGCACTGCAACGCACGAACAAAACATTTGGAGTGCGTTCCAAAATAGTTGCTTGATTTCAGTAGTTTATGCGTGTCACATATATGGATCGAAAAAAGTTTTTTTTTCATAAAAACAACTGTATCATTAGGGGAAGGGGCAAGACGGGGAAAGTTTTTGATTGAATTCAATTAAGTGATTTTTGCAAAAAAAAAACTGCTTCATTACAGTTTACTCTCCTCTCTCCTAAAAGCTATTTAGGACGAAAAAAAATAAATAAACATAAACATTAGGGTAGGTTTGTACGGTTGTTTTTTTTGCCTTCCATTTAATTTTAATTACTTTTACTTTTTTAAGATTTATTTTACTACAATAACATAACTACAATCATTTTACAATGTTTAAAAAAATCGAAAATATTTGCAGTTTGTCCTTTTCTGTTCACCTGCAATGCGGAGAATAAACGCCAATTTTTTTAACTCTGCAACTTTTGGGCCCTACCCGTAAACAAAAAATCCAAATTAGAAAAATGTTTACATTTTCTAACTGTACATTTTGTAGCAATAGGTTTTTGAGGCTAAATCACCTCACACACTTTTAAGGAGGATATATATATATATATATTGTTGAATATGGTCTTAGGAAAAAAAATAAAAACTAAAAGAAAAAACAACCCTTCAGATTGACGTATCGAGGAATGGCGACCATGTTTAATGTGTAACAGTGTTTTTATCGTTTTTAACTAGAATCGCGAGAACTCGATTTTTTTTTAAAGTTCATGAAAACTGAATAGTTTTATGATAATTTTCCCCCCTTTATAATTTTAAACTATCACCACGCCTTAAGTATAATTTCCAAAGACTCCAAAATAATAGGGCTGTTATCTATATCCTATCTTTAGTATTATAAATCACTTAAGGGTAGTCAAATTTACTTTAATACCCCAAAACACCGCTAGCCCTTAAAATTTTTCTAAAAGCCCCTTAATATGGAGGGATTGCCATAAAGTACATCAACGATTTACGAACGTTCTTTTTTAAATGTGGAATATCAATTTAAAACAAATACAAAATGTTTCTATATTATTTTACTTCCTAATTACAAAATACTTAAGTGTCAAATGCCAAAAACGTATTAGAATGACATTTTTTTTCTTTAATTTTTACCAACAAAAAGAAGTCATATTTTTTTTGGTATCGAACGAAAAGCTATATTGAAATTATTATGAAAACACTTTAAAAAGTGGTCAAATCAAATTATCAAATCAGTTATATCTTCTCCAACCGTTTTCAGTGAGTTTTTTTGTACACTATAATCATTTAATAATTTGTAATTGCATATTTTTATTCGTTTCAAACATATTAAACTCAGATTCAACAAAATTAGCGAGAAATAAAATAGAATTTGGCTACACAGAAATGTCGAATACACAAACACTTTTTTTTTAATTATATAGAAAAAGGTATAATTTTCCAAAAAATAAGTACCTACTGGATTTTGGTCTTTCTTTTGGCTCATTTCTCCATAATCTATTTAATAAGTATTCAAAGTTCCTATTTTTTTATTTTCACCAAAAAAACTTACCATTTCCCTCTTCCCTCCAAAAGATAGCCTCTGATAAAAATAATGGGTAAAACCTGTCTTTTGCAAAAATTGTATTTTTTGTCTATTCTATGTGAAAACCGTTTTCAGGGTGTCATATATTTTTTTGGTATATCAAATGAAAGGTATATTATGTAATTAAAATAAGAGAAGAATAAAAAAACATGAATTGTGAGTCTCAAGATTTATGTTTTTTAAGAATTCTTAGGTCTCAGGATTTATCCTTATAAGAATTGTGAGTTTTAAGAGTTACGTGTGTTATATAACGAATTATGTTTTTTAAGAATTACAGTTTTTCATGAATTAATGCCTTTTTAAGAATTATGTATTTATTAAAGATTTATAGGTTTTATGTAATATGAGTTTTAAGAATTACCGATCTAGATAGCAAAATGGCTCCGATCTGTGACCTGCGTGCGTCCGTTATTACTTAGAACGTTACTCAATACACATAATAATGATCAAGAGATATGGATTTCAAGAACTGTGGGTTTTGTGAATTGCGAATTTAAATTGATGTCATTTATATTTATTGTGAGTTTTAAGAATTAAGTAAGATTTTGAGATTTATGGACATTCGATTGGTAATTGGTAATACAGATGAAGACCCAGAGTGGGATAACGCGTTGGCTGGCGGACGGGGGATGCCCCCTGGTTCGAATCCCGGAAGACCTCTTGCTATTAATATCTCATTTCTAAAATAGACTATTGATTTGATGGGGGTATTGATGCCAGCCAGCATAGTACGAAACAGCACATTAGCACTTTTTGAACAGTCGTGTAAACCTGTAATTGTCAATGAATGCGATGTTGCATACTGGCTTTATTTCCCACAAATGAAATAAAATATGATGAAACATAAAGCAGGAGGTATTTATTCAAAATATAGAAACTGGTTTTTGATCTTGGAGAAGGCGTGGTTTATAAACTGTAATTCAACCAAAAAACTCCATAAGCTCATGTTTATAATTTTTAATGGTTTTAAGTAGGGTTTAATTGTCAATTGTTTAGGAACACAAAATAATTCGCAAAAATGGAATAACTGGCGGAAAATTATGATAGTCCTAAAAACTACCATGTATGTTTTTAATTACGGACTTCTAAAACTTCCAAACAGACAATATTTTAATAATATGTTACGGCTACAATTTAGATGGAAACAATATTTGCATTCACAATGGTAAATTTTATATTATTGTTCCATACTTAAAATGTGAAGTCAATATTGTAACCGTTACATATTGTTTCTGTGTGCAAAATTAATAAACCATGTTTATTATTTTTTTACTTTCATAGAGGACGGTTTAGAGTTGGTAAATAAACTTTGTCAAATTATTTCATAATATTTTGTTCAGTCAGTAGAAAACTTTTCATTAAAAAGTTGTTTTTCCATAGCATGATAAAGGAGTGGACTACATAATTATAGGTTTTACTCTATTTTCCCAAATCATGAATTAATGGTCATCAATAGTTTTCTATGTAAAAAATCTGTCACCAACAAAATAAATAAAAGGAAAGGGGTTATTAGGCGTAGAAAAGATAAGATAAATGGGTAAATGCCAAATAGTGGACAGACCCGACTATATTTTCATCTAGCAAAGGTTAGGCATTCAAGACATTAAAAGGTTATTTGGATAATATCAATTGACAAAATTGGACTTGACTTGGATTTACACTATTTTGGCTGAATAAACTATCAAAGATCTACCGCAACTTGTATATACTTCCAATTTTTTTTTCAGACATACCTTTTAATCTGTTTCTGATTTTCCTAATTCTCAGTAAGGCAGCAAAAACTGTATACATCATTTATTTAAAGATATGCCCTAAAGAGGAACAAGTTTTTCCCAAAAATTATAAATTTTACCAATTAATAAACAAAGATATATAATTTAACCACATATTTAGTTTTCATGTATTTGAGCGTTTAAACCAGTTTTATTTGGTTTGTCTAAAAAGTATCAAAAATGCCAAAAAGATATTCAAAGAGATAAAATGTTCTATCGAGCAACTTTGGAAGAATAAATTGTATAATACGCACCGTCACTGAGGCTTTTGGCAATGTTTGTTATATTATTCAACATTTATTTTCTTGAGTAGAACTTCCAGCTTCAATGCTGTTTATCATGATTAAATTCTGATTGTCATTAGATCTCGATTCGATTTGTAAGAATCAATCTTCTATAAAATCTATGTAATCACATTTTTTCAAGAATATACGCATAATAAATAGTTCACCTTGATCTTATTCAAACTTAATGAGTTTCATAATTCTAATACATTCGTATATTTTATTTTCAACTCCCAAAACTAATATACGTCAATCGGTCACGACACACATCATCCCACCATAGCCAGTACCAAACGGCACAATCCACACAAAAACCATCATACAGATAAACTATAAAGCAAATGATCCCAATGCGACTTCTCCGTGCATTTATATATACAATTACATTTGGCCACTTGCCAAACATACACATAAAATAATTAGCAAACTCGAGGTTTCCTAAACATAATTACTACATTACTACAAATATGTTGTCTATAATATTTTATATACATTTCCGTTACATAACATTTTGTCCGCGACGCTAATTGGTCCAGGGACGCATTGATTTCAAATCAATGTTGTTTTCGATAAACGATATCTATTATATAGTCAAATGTTTATAGTTTGTTGATCCCGCCTGGCGTCAGCGATATATTTTCTGAAAACAGAAACTCATGCCAAAACTATTATTATTTTGAATAGCTCGGGCTAGCAGAGTCTTAATTAAAATGACAGGCACTGCGTTTAATCTAATTCCATTGATATTACTTCATTAAAATATCTGCACTTATGAAGAGCTTGATGTTGTACACAATAGTGTATCGGAGAAGCGACATAAAAACACATTAATAGAACAGTCAGTAACGCCTCGGTTCTGCAGCGCCATCTAGTCAGTATAGATGACATTTCTCAACAACATTCGTCAAGAATAATATCCCTATTGAATCCTCGTAACTTTTTTTTGGAAAATGATTGTAAAGTTTTAACACCTACTTGGGACAGAATTAGCATGTTCTAGTTACTTATTGTTATCAGAAAACAAATTAATTCAAAATCATCAAATCAAATCAAATCATCAAATATTCAACCAATTTTCTACTCTATCCAAATATAACTACGGACTTTGTAAATATTTTCCTCTATTTTTCTCCTCTTTTCTCAAAAAATATAAACATTCTTCCTTTCTACTTTTTGTTTTTAGACATTATTTTAACAAATCAATCCATTTTAAAATTATAAAAGAAATACTAAAAATATATGGAATTGTTTGGGATATTTTAGAAATGCATTTTTGCCTCTTCTATTGGAGAAGAGATGGAGATATCAATATTAAGTACAACTGTAGAAGTATAGATTTGGCCATACAAGAAAGTTTCTCTATAAAATTGTTGGACTGTTGGAAAATATAAACTAAACCGTGATGGTACATTCGTATAAATAATCCAGCTAGTTGTGATTCCGAAATATGAGTTTTAGCCCCTCAAATAGAAATAGAATAAAAATGATCTATCAACTGTCCTCATTCTTCTTTATAGCAATCGGACGAATTTTAGCCTACTTGTTATAGTAAAATATTTTTTTTAGATCTACGACGATAATTCTAATTTCGTTTTATTTATCTATACTTCAACACAGGAACTAGTAAAGTACTCCGTACGTTTGGAGGAGAACGTATCTGATCTCCAGAAAGCGCTTGAGTTGATGCTAAGCGTTCCCCATCGGGCTACCGACAACAAATTTCTGGCTAGCATCGAAGGATACCGAGGTACGTAACATAATAATATATGTTAAAGCTAGTTTATAACTCTATATATATATAAAAATATCGCTTCTGTTCTGCTTTTGCGCTCCGTACACGCTGCCATCGTCTATATACAGGAAATATACACAAGCTCGGACGTCTCATCACTCACGAATGGTGGACAATCATCGATAAAGAAGGCAAATCAAAAGAACGCTATTTGTTCTTGTTCAAATCTCGATTACTTGTCTGCAAGGTACGACGAATCTCAGACGATCGATCTGTTTTCGTACTGAAGGATATCATTAAGCTACCAGACGTAGATATTGTCGATCAACCGGGAACCAGTAGTTTTGACGTACGTACAAAGTCACAACAGGCTCAGATACGTTTAACTGCTCACCACGAGGAGATCAAGTCCAAGTGGTTACTAGAGATTGGACAATACGCAAACGACGCCCTTGCTCAGCACGAGCACATTGTTGACGATCTACGAATTGACGCCACCCAGGTGAAATCCGACTCAGAAGGAGAAGCCTTTAAGTTGCCACAGCGCAAGGCATCCTACGAACCGGACGGTATAAATCCATCGGAGGTGGCACAAGACTACTATTGTCCACAAGAGCAGAAGGACGCAGCAAAAGCTCAAGAGGAACTACTATTGGCTGCATGTCCGCACGCCATCACCAAGAGAACACAGGGATTCTCGACCACTCGTTCAGAAAAAACTGTCACCAAAACCGAATCCAAGTCCGTGCAGGAGACAAGCAGTACTCAACAGAAAGTTACTGTCGATTCGGCTAAGACTACTGAAAAGCACGCTAAGCTAACACGAACCGTTGCGGTTAAGTCTGACGACCAGCAGACAGCAGCTGTTGTCCAAGCAGAACAGCACATCAGATCGGTGACCTTCAAAGAGGAACAGTCCTCCATTAAGACTGCAGCAGGTGATATTTCAGAAACAAAGGTCACTAAAACAGTCGAACCCAAGCAAGAGTATATCGTCACTGAGCCCACTACTGATGTTCCTCGCCCTACTCACGGTAAAACAACAGTAATTGAACCAAAGATCACCACTCCATCCAAAACAGGTAACCAAAAACCATATGCTTCCAAAATTGCTTTGCTTGTTAACACAAATCGCTACGCAGCCGCTTCTAATACTATCCCTGAACCGCATGACGGTGCCGGAGATCAACAAAAGTCCGGTGGTGGTAGTACTTCCAATCAATCTAATTCATCGGGTAGACAAGTGGTACAAAGCTCCAATCAACGGGGAACACCACTAAAAACGGTATCCCTCTTTAATTTTGGTGACCGACCCGGTGGTGAAGGTCAGCCACCCCGTCCCAATCTTCCTGATTTCCTTGTTCCTCCACACCTTGTCACCTACGAGACCTCAATTGAGGTACATGTCATTAAAATACCGCCTCCTCCGCCACCACCACCGCCCAAGTACTTCAAAAAGCTTCTCGTTCACACCGAGTCCCTGGAGCGCAAAACCCGAGCTTTCCTAACCGGCTCCTATGACCTCGGTGCCGGTGCCGGTACCGAGGGCTCTCTAAGAACTGCTCGCCAGAAAATTCGCTCGCTTAAATCAACGATCATTAAGTCAGACGACGAGGTGAAACACGCCGAAGACACAATTCAGCGTGCCAAGTCTGGAGATTTTCTACATATTTTCAATCCGCATCTAGGCGTCGAGAAGCCACTATACGAATTCATCGAGGCCACACCGTCCGAGGAAGAATGTTCTGAGTATTCGGAGCGTCGCAGTGAACGAGGAATTTCGGAACAATCAGCAGACATGGCGGAACACTATTCGTCATCGCGGTACTCAAGCCGCTCGTCCAGGCGCGAGAAGAGAGTCGAAGGTATGTTAATAAATTAAAATTACATTATTTGTAGTATTTCTTGATGTTGTTCGTATCCTCATATAGAAGTAATGTAAACTCATGCATTTATTTTTGTTGTGCTTTTTTCATTTATAACCATAACCTCAATCTTTGTGTGGTATTACGTATACGTATGTATACACAGTCAGCAGCAGTGCCTACGGAGACGCTGGAACCTATGAGACAACACAGCAGAGTAGCCGTATCGGATCGTCGTCTAGACGTTATTCGTCTTCATCCCGAACGGAGGAGCGCGTTCAGTCCTCAGCCGCCATTGCTGCGGGAGTCAGCAGTGCGTTTACCATTTCCGGTGCCATTGCTTATGGCAAGCCGGTATTCACCAAGACAATGAAGGGCGTTAATATTGAGCGTAAGTGTTTCGGCAAATCGACAGATACACACCACACAGTCTACACACACACACATAGTTAGAAATTATCAAGCACCATTTTGTAGATAGATTGAGTATTGTATAAGTAGTGCTTTAGGGAAGGAATACGGACATTTCATTTTGAAATTGGTGCCGTGAAATAAGACCTCTATTCCATGTTTTATTTTTAAAAAAAACCTCCATTTTTGCTGGAAATGCAATGGCAATCGTCGCATTTATTAAACTAGCTAACAATAGCTTAGGCAGCATAATTTTGACTTATTTCACGACATTACTCCTTCTTGATTATAAATTTATCAACTTAAAAATTAGTATCATAATCTTAACAATAAAATAGAGTAGTAGTAGTATTTTTATATATATGTTTTATGTCCGTAGAGCTTAAAAACGTAGTTTTGATATTTTTTCTAAATACGCATAAAAGAGCACACAAACAATATTCTCATAATTGCTGGTCACGCCAATTCGTAGTATTTATAAAATTAATGCATCCTTTTTCATTAGCCGGTAACAATGCTACGTTCGAAGTGCAATTCGAACAGAAAGCTACCAATCTTACGTGGCTAAAGGACAACAAGCCACTTGACGATCGTCTAGCCGATCGCATCTCTACAACGGAACTCGATGGAAACTATTATCAGTTGAACTTGAAGCACTGCAGTGAGTCCGACACCGGTTTGTACACGGCCAAGGCATGCAATGGATCAGACTCGGCCACATGCTCGGCTCAGTTAATCGTGCATGAGAGTAAGTATTTGTTTATTCGAAATTATGTTCAGGGTGGATTTACAGATTTTTATTTATAGAAACGGCCGAAGAGAAGAAGGAGATTGCTGAACAGAATACTCCCCATTTCACCATTCGTCTGACGGACACGGAGATCATGGAGAACACGTTTTTGCGTTTCATGGTCAAGGTCAATGGCGAGCCAAGGCCAAAAATTCAATTGTATGTTACGGTAAAAACCAACGAGAGCCTTTATTTATAATCCTTTTTATCATCTAACAGCTTCAAGGACAACATTGAGATCATGGTGGCTGATGCTCACATTCAGATCAACAGCGAAAAGGACTATCTGGGCTTCTATGAGCTTATTATCCCCGAGGTCAAGAAATCCGATGCTGGCCAGTACTCCTGCAAGGCCACCAATAAGTACGGAAGCGACGACTGTGCCGCAAATGTAACTGTTTGCGAGGACAAGGATCTGTTCGGTGAGAACAGTGGCAAGATTCTGCCAGCCGGCGAGCAACCAGTTTTTCAGTGGAAACGCAACGGGCTCTCATTCGATCCAGAGGAACGTTTTAAGGTTCTGCTTGGCGACGATGAGGACTCTTTGGCACTGGTGTTCCAACATGTTAAACCCGAAGACGCTGGTATCTATACGTGCGTTGCTCAAACATGTACCGGAAACATTGCGTGCAGTGCTGAGCTTACGGTTCAGGGAGCCGTTCAGCAATTACTACGTGAGCCCGAGAAGCCAACTCTTGTGTTTGAGCACAAGGAAGCATCCGTCGGTATTTCAGGAACCGCAATGCTGGAACTGCAATACAAGGGATACCCTAAGCCAGAGGTTGTATGGAAACACGAAGGTGAGATCATTGAGGCTGGTGGAAAGTACAAATTCTTGTACGAAGATGCCGAGAGCATGTCACTGGTCATCAAGGGTGTTCAGCCCGATGATGCTGGCATCTATTCAGTGACTGCCGTCAATGATCTTGGCGAAGACAGTACAGTCATTAATTTGATTGTAAAAAGTCCTCCGATCATCAAGAAAATCAATGACTATAAGTGTCTGGCTGGTGAAAAGCTCACCATGGATATTGAGGTGACTGGAAATCCAGCACCATCTGTAAAGGTACTTAATAACGGCAAGGAAGTGATTCAGTCGGAGCGTGTGAAAATCGTACGCAGCGAGGAGGTACACTCAAAGGTAACTCACTCAATCCAGATCACAAAGACCGAACTAACTGATGCCGGATCGTACTCGGTGATTGCCAGCAATGAGATGAGTCAGACATCTGAGTTCTGGGGATTAACTGTAAATTCCGGACCTACGATTGCGAAACGTCTGGAAAAGGAATACGTACATGGTGAAAAGGAGGATATTATTATGTCTGTTCGTGTAGACTCGTATCCATTGCCCAAAGTTCGTTGGTTCAAAGATGGCAAGGAGCTTACTGAGAAAGATGCTCGCGTTAAAATCACCACTGATGGCAATGCTTTTATCTTGGTTATTTCCGGAGCCGTGCGAACTGATGCTTCTATTTACAGTGTAGAGTTCGAGAATGAACATGGCACAGTGCGTGACGAGACACGAGTGCACGTCAAGTGCTCGCCGGACTTTAAAAACAAGCTGAAGAACATTACTGTCAGTGAGGGTGATACCAACGTTGAACTGGCCGTTAAGGTTCAAGGATATCCAAAGTACGATCAACATATTTTTTAGAATTTATTTATTTATTTAATTTATTTTCATTATAGATCCACCATTCAATGGTATCTAAACGGTCTAGAGATCACCGAGAAACGCAACGAATTCAAGCGCTCCGATGATGGCGAGAACTATACGCTAACACTTGTAAACGCCACCACCGAACTGGACGGCAAATACAGTTGTGTCATCAAAAACGACTATGGCAAGATCGAGGATGAGTGCAGCGTTACAGTGAACTGCAAGCCAAAGATCAAGAAGGTGCTGAAAGACACCGAAGTCAATGAGGGCGACACACTAACACTAGAAGTTGAAATTTACGCGGTACCAGAACCAAAAATTGTCTGGTAAGTACATGAATGTTATTGAATTGAAGGTAGTTCTCCTCGGGATGGGTTAGCGGTCTTCCCAATAGCAGGGCTAATTATAAATATTTAAATAAAAAAACGAAATTAGCGTCTGGGGACTCCGCTCAGTTTAAAAAAGGTCTTTCTGTAAAAGCCTAATTGAACTTCTCAAAAAATTGAACGATGTTCAAATTTGGACTAAATTCCAGAAAAATACACTTTGTCTCTTTTAGATTACAACCATTCTAATTTATGGTCGTAGGAGATATAATTTATTAAAAATGATTCAGTATTTTGTTTGACTATCTTCCTCATTATAAAAGTTGGCACGTACTTATTGGGGAGTTTTAGATAAAAAACATAAAAAACAAAAGTTTAAATTTCTATATTTGAAAGAAACAAATAAAAGGATCTAACAACTTATATTATTTAAATAAATATATTATTAAATTTTATCTCCTCCCATATAATAATATAGAAAAAAATAAAAGGATCGAAGAAAATGTATTTTTAAATAACTAAAACATTGAATTTTATCTTTTTCCCCCTAAAAATTTATGGGAGGCCGTAAATGTATGGAAAGCCTTTTTCGAGCAAAAGTATTTCCCACCTGTATAGCAAAAGATTCAGTGAATTTTGTAAAAAAAAAATGCATTATTACATTTTACCACTTTCCAACCCAAAAAAAGTAAAGGAAACAATTGAAAATCTCAATGATACCTTTTAACTCCCTTTTAGGGGAAATGGGGTAAATGTAATGATGCAGTTATTTAAAAATGTCGAAAGTAACTCTATATGGGTTAATTTTCTTTAGTAAGTAAAGTTGAGCCAATTATTTTCAAATAAACAACGCTCTTTCTTTGAAAATCTTTTGCTTTCAATAACTTTCTTAAGAAGCCATTACACTCCATCCTCCAAATTATTAAATTAAAATATTTAATAAAAACGTCATGGAAGTTCTGCAAAATGACTTCACTTAAAAAGGAGGGAAGTTGAATAGTATTTTTTTAAGGTATTGTCGTGTAATGTACGAGGGTTGTTTGATAAGTATCTGGATTAGAAGTGTATACCATTTTTTAGTACAATCATTTTTCGGATTTTTTTTTCAAAATTTGATGGAAATCCGACGCTTAGTTTGATTTTGACAGTCATTTGAGTACGACGTGTTTGAAGTTTTTTGCAATATTTCGCAATAATAATATCGTTCTATTATTATTTTTATGCGGAAAAACGTGTGAGGAGATCAAACCAATACGCTATTTGTCTATTCTTTATATTTATAATTGGTTTGTTGTGGCCGAACATCTGTTTTTGACAAAGAACGCCCTGGTATCCCAAAAACAGTCACCACGGAAGAAAACGTGAATAAAATCCATGATATCGTATTGGCGGATCGTCGATTTAAGGTTTTTATCGGCCGGAAAGGTTATGGTCACAGTTTTCTGAGATTCGAAAGGCATAATCTTAATCGACTATTTGGAGAAAGGACGGATAATAACAGGGCTAATACTGTGCTTTGTTGGTCAAATTCGAAGCAGCCTTGAAAGGGAAGAGGAAGAAAATCATGTTTCAGCCCATTCGTGTAAGCTTACCACTCTAAAATTAGATGAACTGCGTTACGAATTGGTGAGGCATCACCGGCATTCTACAGATCTGGCGCCCTGCGACATAATTTTTTTCCCAAACTTGAAGTAATGGCTTGGAGAAGGAGATTCACATCAAATGAAGAAGTCATTACCGAAAGAAACGCATATTTTCAAGAGTTTTATAAATCATATTATTTGGAGGGTTTAAAGAAGTTGCAAATTCGTTGGGCTCGGTGTATCGAGCTAAAAGATGACTACGTTGATATTATTGTTAAACACCGAAAACATTGCGTTGTTATTTCTAATCCGGAAACAACCCTAGTATTGGAGTATGTTTTAAAATGAAGTCGAAGGTCCGTAAAAACTACTTTCCGCACTTCTTTTATGTAAAAATTTACACTTCTCAATTCTTTTATTATTAATTTTAGCTTGGTTGAAAGACCAAAAATGCCTTCTATTTAAAGAAATGTTTTTCTATTACAAAACTAAAAGTACTCTTTTCAACTTATGAGAATTTGATGATCGCATGAATACTGAAAACCGTTTTTGGCATCTGTAAATAATTACTCAACACCTCTTCACTCTAAACTTCGTCTCCTCCAAATGGATAATATTATTTAGTTGGTATTTAAAGTTGGCAAAAGATCGCTTATCGTGCTCATCAGCTAAAGTTCTGCCTAAAATACTTTAATAAATATTAACCAAATAATTATCCCCTTTCATAAATAAAATGTTTTGTTATACATTCGTATTCTAATTATATTTTTCTCCCTGAGAATTATGTATCTCATTGGATCCTTTAATCCCTTGTGGGACATAGGGCCAGTTTGTGATGCCGCACAGCGGATTCATTGATCAGAGAATTGTATATACAATCTTTGTATTTTTTGGGTCACCACCGGCTGTAGCTTATTCTTTTGTTTTGCTTTAATGTATAAATTGTAATTAAAAAACTTTGACCAATGTACAAAATTTGACAATACTCAAATAATTTTATGTGAAGTAAAGTAGTAAACAGATTTGACATCTGTAAACTCCAGTTTCTCTCTCTCTCTCAGAACTCCCAATAGACTGAAAAATGAAATTTCAACTACAATTTATACTTCTGTTGAATACTCTTAACCCAAATATTACGTTTTCAACTTTGAATAGATAAAAATTGATCGATTGATTGATTGATTGATTCGATATTATATTCACCTAGGTTCAAGGATGGCCAGGAAGTACGTGCCGATGCTCGTATCAAGATCACGCGTGACTGTACACGCCTGGAGACCTACAATCTGTCATTAACGCTGATCAAGCGCGGCGAAGCCGGTGACTATGAAGTAAAGGCCACCAACTCTATGGGATCAGCCAGCACACTTAGTCATGTGACCGTCATAAGTAAGTAACACATATTTGGGATTCAATCTGCTGTACCCTTAAAACAAGTAGATCTCTCAAAATAGCTGTTTTCTATATAGAAAAATCAAGTCATTTGTAAGTACACACGTTGCTTCCGTCCACGTGTTTTTTTTTGTTGATGTTGTTGAACCCAAACCCAACGAACAGAATCTTTGCAATAAAGGGGGCACAAATTTTGTTATATCGTTATTGTCCCCAAGCCCACTGCACTTACATGTTTTGTTTTTTGTTATTGTTCGTACATCAAAATATCAATTATTACTTCAAATTTTACATCATTTTGTATTGCATTAAGTGCCAATTTTATATGAAAATCATCACCAATCCCCTTCACCACACAAATGTTATTCTATTACAAACAGACAAAGGGGTGTTTACGAAGAAGAAGCTCGACGAAGAATCCCAAGAGGAGATTGCTGTTTCCGAAGATCTGTTTAAGGCAAAACAAGCCGACGAAATCGATCAGTCAGCTCCGATCCAGCAAAACGGAATACACGACGAAAATGGTAACCCTTTTTCTGCGCTTTAATTTAAAAAAACATATTTGAGTAGAATATTACAATCCAAAGATGCTTCGAATTAGAGTTTATCTGCCGAATCAGAAAAAAAATATGTTGTTGATTTGCTTATCTCAGCTTTTCTAGTAATTGTTTATTTTTATGCTTCACATTATATGTTTAGACACAAAGCATCAATGTGTGTGTGTGTGTGTGTGTGTGTTTGTAGAAAGATATTAGATCCTCATTTTACACACACATATACACACCTATTTCAAATTCTCCCATTTACATTCATTGTTAGTACATGTATATTTTTCCTAACATCCTGTTTTTGTCATCAAACCAAATTCACAAACGCACCGCCACCTATACACACACACAAACATGCACGCGCACTCGGTCACGTATACATGCAAACCACATAACAGGACAATTGGAGCGACACGTAGTGGTGAATCAATGCACGAAGATCGGTGACAATGGCGAGACGGTGGTGATCTCGGTGAGCACAGAGGAGAGTCACGCGGCCACCGTTTCAGGTATATAGGTTCACATATATATAGTTCTCAAAAGCCAAATTTTTTTCAATTGAGGGGTTTACAAGATGTTTGGGTTTTATTTAAAGTCATAACCAAATTTAAAAACAGTTTATTTGTACACCATAATTTGTATAATACCAGTTTTGTTTACAATTTTTTTTAAAATGCACAAGCATTGCCCAAAAATGTCGATTAATTTTATTATTACATGATGCATTCAAAAAAGCATTTTTGGTATAATCGTTGTTTGAATATATTTTAAATGTTGAAAACTGATTTATAACCTTGACTTTAATTAAATACATTTTAAAATAAAATATATTTTTTTAAATTTAATTTAAAAAAAAAAACATCTTTTTGGAAAATAATTTTCTTTTTGACCGAACTGGACAAAAGTTTTTTTGACATAAATTAAAAAAAAAATTATAATTTTAAAACATAATTGTATGACAAAACTGTAAATTGTTCTTTTTTTGAACAAACTTTGAAAATGTATTGTTTTGAAAACACTGTAAATTTTTATTTTTTTTACCAAATTAATGGACTTTTATAGACATGAATTTTAAAACATTTTTTATGACAAAACTTCAAAAATGGACTTTTTTAACTAGAATTTTAAAACATAATTTTTGGCAAAATAGTAAATTTTTATTGAACTTAACAATTATTTTATGTAAAAATGTTTTTTTAACCAAAAAACAGAAATTAACTTTTTTGACTACAATTTTAAAACGTTTTTTTTTTTCGACAAAACAAAAAAAAAATCAAATTTCATATTGCTGTTTGACAAAACTTTGATTATTTACTTAACTAAACTTTAAAAATGGTCTTTTTTCACCATACAAAAAATGGGTCATATCTTTTTGACCAAATTTTGAAAATGATTCTTTAACAAAACCTGTCCAAAAAAAAAAATAATGTTTTTTTATTTATTTTGAACAAACTATAAAATTTGTTTTTGCCAAATTAAAAATTACATTTTTTTTTGACAAAAATGATAAATTTGTAAACAAAAAACAAATTCTCAAAGTTTGTTTAAAATAAATAATAATTTTTAACAACAATTTTTTTTGTGTAAAATGTGTAATTTATCTTCGAATTTATTTTTTGGCAAAAATGAATAAAAGCTAAACCAAACTTAAAAATACAAAAAATCTCTAATAATTATTTTTAACTGTCTTCATTCTTTTTGGAAAAAAATATTTAAATTGGATAATATAATAGAAATTTGATAAAAAAAATTAATGTTTTTTTGATGTTTTATGTTAAAAACTTCATTAATAGATATTTTTGATCAAACTTTGAATTTTTTTTAAACGTTGAAAAAATGTTTCTTGACTAGAATTTTAAATCATATTTTTTTGCAAAAAATACAATTGGTATTTGTTTTTTTTTACAATTTTGTAAAAATAGCTGATATAA